>JACXGI010001318.1:14037-69542 GCA_016801175.1 Esox masquinongy
CTAGAGCCGGAATGGAACTTGAGCTCAGGAAAAGCAAAACACCTGCAGAAGGACCCATGTGTCTACAAAGGGCTGATAAAGACAGCAACTGATACAGTATAGATAAAATTGAGGGAGAAAGAGATCGAGAAAAAAATGGAAAGGAATTTGGGAAAGAGTGGTCTGTGATCTCTTGTGCAGAGGGTTTCTGGGTGTAGCTGTATGTCAGTATAGTGTAGCCATAGTGCCGTGGTTTATTACCGTAGCCGTGTATCTGTTTGGTGGAGAAGTACAGTGGTTTACTGCAGCTAAGCCTGTAGCAGCACTGGTCCACTGTGTCCCATGTGAGTGTGTGAGGGACAGCTGAGGGGACTTTGGCTGTGCAGAGGATTAAGCCAGGAAGCAGAGCTTGCATTGTGTGTGTGTGTATTCCTCTTCCCCTCTCCTCCTATTCCCAACTCTACGCACTGTGTGTTCAGCCCTAATCACTTAATGAACAGGAACCAGGCAACATGGCTCAGTGCTGGCCAGTCAGTCCAACCCTTCCACTCCATTAATACCAACTACTCTCTTCACTGGGTGGGACAGTCACCAGAGACAAGCTAATTTGCTGATCACAACCGTCAATCTCCTCAGCCAGTTTAATTGGCTGGGCACAACTGACAGCCGTCAATCTCCTCCCCACAGACAAACCGGGTAAGAAATCACTATAACCAAAATTACCCGATTGGAACTTAGAAGATCACCAAAGTTCAACTAATTGGTCTCACTCTGTCACTATTATCACCAGAGACAATCCCATTGGACAAAAGCGTTCCCCTTCCTTATCTGAAAAATGCCAATGGTTAAACCCAGCCCAGTGAGCCTTTCCCAATAGTGTAGTCAGATTTACAAAGCAAAAGGATATATTACAGTGAAATATATCTGAGAGGGATTTCTGAAGCATTACATGCTTACCACATGCTAACCACACCAGTGCACCCAAATATTGTCCTGCAAGTATAATAATACACCCATACAGAATGCAAGCATGCAAACACACAGACATGCATGAAAACCCCCTCTTTCTATCTGTATGCCCACCCAGCACAGCACTTGGTCGCCATTATTCTACATAAACATAGTAAATCTGTCAAGCTGTTGTAAAGGTCTATGATTTCATATTCATTCAAGGGTATTCAAGAGCCATGCAAAGAATTTTAAAACACAGGTCACATATACACACACATACCAAACCGCATCCCCCCACACACAAACATATCATATGCAATTACATCAATTATACATATAGCAAAATATTGACCAGAAATGGATTTCAGTTTACATTTTTTTTTTTGCTTGTTGCTTCTAGACTATGATCTTGTAGCAATATGGCATTTACCCCTCTAATGGTTAAGGTGAAGATTGGGCAGAGAAGGCTGATCCTCGATTTGTAGGCATAACTAGGGGAAACTTCACCCCAGAGGCAGAGCATACAATATCAAGCATCACAGCATGACCGGCTGGCCTGGCCATGAGAAGTGACGCCTATATGGACACTTCAGACAACAGATGGACTGAGAAAATCTCTCCCTCTCATTTTTGGGGCAGCACAAAGCGTGTTGCATCACTCTCCTCTCATCTCTGCTGACTACTGTCTCTGGGTCCATGCACAGTGATGCTGCCGTGGCAACTGTTACAGATAGCCAGCATGCAAATACCACCACAAAAAATCTAGATAAACCTGATGACAACCATTAGTGTATTTTAATGTTACAATTTGTGTAAATTAAAGTTTACTATTTTCACCAATGTCAATATCTGCATTATAGATCATACTAACGGTCTAAGGTTAATGTATAGAATTTATTACCAACAGCAGGTTAGAGATTACAAATATTTAAATGTTCTAATTCATGATTCTTTAAATGCCTGGCATGTCTTAATATCGACTCCTATGTGCGTTTTAGTAATATTCGACAATATATTGTTTTGAAACACTTACACAAGTTTAGAATTTTGTCAGTTAGCTGACTTGGCTGTACATGCAGCAAAACTCCAGTACTTTTCCTTAGCAAGTTTTCAGCACTTTTATTTCCACGATTGAAACACATTTTCTCATTACTCCCTAGCATCCCTCTGCAGCAGACATAAGGTGATATTATCAGCACTGTTTTGAACAGTGAATCAATACATTCACTGTATGTTAATGCAATACATTCATGCGATCCATGCATATCGTATCGACACGTATTCTTGTTATATGTTATCATGAGGTCCCTTGCAATTCCCTGCACTATCCTGAATATAGCTCTTGAATAAACCGTTTGACAATCAGCCTTCTTCCAAGACCAGTCTGCCATGCATTCTATGGAAAGTCTCCCAACGCAAAAATGCATCATCCGGAGAAACGTTGCGTAGCCTTCCAAGAATAGATCAAGGTATCAGGCAGATCAGGATTAGTTCTGCGTTCACTGCTCAAATCAGAGGACACTGTAACAAGGCAAGAAGGCAAGGCAAACAGGAAAGGTGTAGGGAAGTTCATTTTCATCCCGCGCTCTCGCGTGCGTGGGTGCGCACACACAAACACAGTTTCGCTGTGCGGAGACAAGATACACACCCAACCCCAACCAGGGCTTCAGACAGAACATAGAGCATCCCAAATTGCTTTCTCCTATCCCGCACAATGTTTCAGCACAAACGTGAAAGCAGTACAGCAAAAACCCATCGGCTCCCGAAAACAAACAAGTTTATAGGCTATAGGGTAGGCTACAAGAGCATTGTCCACAAACACAATAAATCACACTTAATCAGCTTTGTCAACCCAGACGGCGATATCCCTCCCGGCACAGAGTGGTTCGACAGCCGATGACATGATTATGCAATTAGTGAAGGTGAGAGAGGTGGATGCAGTTTGGTTATGAGAAAGCTCAACCAACCTGTCTGTCCTTTGCCAAGCGTCTTTTCCAAGCGATACGGTCCCACGTAATTGGCATGTTGGGCACCAGTGTTGTCTTTGCCAGACGATGACATTTTGATTGCCTGAATAAATACTCAGCGCAGTTGTGCTTATTCAAAGAATAACACAATCCTTTTGGATCTTCACAGGTCCAACCGTTCTTTTTTACTCCACAAACGTGCTGAGTCTCCTCCCGTTGCTTTCTCTCCCTCTCTCTCTCTCTCCCTGACTCTTCCTCTCTCGCTGTTTGGGTAGGTTGCTCCCCTCTCCTCTCGGTTTGCTGCAGATTAAGCGATAGTGCTTTAGCCTAGGATCCGAACATCGTTGTTGGTCGAGCACAGTGCCGTGTTCGCCACTCGGGGTGCAGTAGAGGCGGTTGGAGCCATAGAGTTGAATAGAGAATTTAACGTTTTCTTTCACAATATGGCATGGGCACCCCCACTATAGAGCAGAACCAAGCATTATTTAAATTTACTAACAGTTACCAATTTATTGTAGCAGGAATTAAATAAAATGAACACAGATCTAACTGACAATATCTCAACCACAAGCCTTGGGAGTCGAGTGAATAACCAGCTAATCTTTATATTTCAATTTTAGCCAACTCGCCATCAAGGTAGAACTGTTTTATTTTTATGAAGCCTTATGTATCCAACAATTAAATGAAATGTTTAAATCAAGTGTCCTACCTTATTCGTTTTAGAATGCAAAGAGTTGCTAGTTCTATTATTAAGCAATAAGGCAGGAAGCAGTGTGATATAACACACCATGGCTAAGAGCTGTTCTTAGGCACCACACATCCCAGAGTTCCTGCTCATACGGAAAATAAATGTATTGTAAATATTATTTCAGATACATTTAGGAAATATATGTCTGAATATATTTAGACAATATATTTCTGAAAACTTTTGGACAATATATTTCTGAATACATTTTGAAAATATATGTCTATGGGCCGGTTTCACAGACACAGATTAAGCCTAGTCTAGGACTAAAACAACAACCTCAACGGAGTTTTCTATTGAACTTGATTTTTTTAGTCCCAGATAGGCTAAATCCGTGTGTGCGAAACCAGCCCAAAATGTTTGAAATTGGGCGCTTAAATATATTTCTAAAAAAATATATTTTATATATTTTATAATATATGTCTAAATGTGCAATATAATATATTTGTGAATCTAAGATGAAATGCATTTTGTAAATGTGTCTATAACATTTATTTCAAAACAAATGTATTTGAAATTGGCCACAAATGTATTTCATATACATCAAGTTCAAGTTCAAAGTGTGTTTATCAAATGCACCGAATAACAGAGCGTTATTCTGAACAATGAATCTCTTGTGACATGGCAAACAATATCTACGTAGTAAGAATTAAGAAATATATAAAGCAAAAATATAGCAATAATATACATAACAATAAATAAACTAGCAGCTATTTTAAAGAGTGTAGAATAGAGAATATGAACAATTTGGGTAGAAGTATTGAATATTATAAATATTATATGTAATATGGCTATGAATGGTACATACAAAAGAATATTCTAATGTCTTTCCATGTACATTCAATGTACATCAGAGCATTTGGAATGTTCATGTCTGATCAGTATGATCATAGATCATTGTTAATGATTGAGGAGCCTTATGGCCTGAGGGAAAAAACTGTTTGTGAGTCTGGAAGTGCATGCCCCGATTTTCCGGTAGCATCTACAAGATGGCAACAGTATGACCAGAACATAGCCTGGGTGGCTTGTAGTCTTTGATGATGTTCCGTGCTTTCCTAAGGCATCGTGTATGGTAGATGCCCTACACGGAGGGGAGATGGCAGCCGATGACGCGCTCCACAGACTTCACCACCCTCTGGAGGGATTTGCAATCTGTAGCGGAGCAGCTGCCGAACCAGGTAGTAATGCAGCCTGAGAGGATGCTTTCAATGGTGCACCTGTAGAAGTTGGTGAGAGTTTTTTCCGACATGCCAAACTTCTTGAGCCTCCTCAGGAAGTATAATCGCTTTTGGACAGTTTTCACTGCCGAGTTCGCTTGCCTGGACAAAGTGATGTCATCTTTGATGAACACACTGAGGATCTTGAAGTCAGAGACTCTCCACTTCAGCTCCATTGATGTGTATGGGGGCGTTATCCCCCTCTGTCGCTTCCTGAAGTCCACAATCATCTCCTTAGTCTTGCAGACATTGAGAGAGAGGTTGTTGTCCTGGCACCATGTAGCCAGGTTCTTTACATCCTCTCTGTAAGCAGTCTCATCATTGTTGGAGATGAGACCCAGGATGGTTGTGTCGTCCACAAACTTAAGGATGGCGCTGGAGCTGTGTGTGGCCACGCAGTCATACATGAACAGGGAGTACAGGAAGGGACTGAGTATGCAGCCCTCGGGGGCTCCGATGTTCAGGGTCAGTGCAGAGGAGGTGAGGTTGCCCATTCTCACCACCTGGGGTCTGCCCGCAAGGAAGTCCAGAAGCTTAGGAACAAGCTTAGCGGGCACAATAGTGTTGAATGCTGAGCTGTAGTCCACGAACACCATCCTCACATATGTGTTGCCTTTTTCCAGGTGGGAGAGGGCGGTGTGTTGTCAGGGCAATGGCATCGTCCGGAGATCTATTGGGGCGGTATGCAAATTGAAAGGGGTCCAAGGTGTCAGGAAGAGTGGAGCAGATATGGGTTCTGACCAGCCGCCTTCATAATGATGGAGGTCAGTGCTACAGCGCGGTAGTCATTCAAGCAGGTGATGGAAGGTTTCTTCGGGACAGGGAAAATGGTGCTCTGCTTGAAGCAGGTGGGGCTGGAGAGCAGGCTGGAGAGAGGCAGCAGGCTGGGCATCATTGCTGTTTCTCCCTTTATAGTCTGTGATGTGTCGCAGGCCACACCACGTGTCTCGGTTTAGAGCAGTGGTAGTTAGAAAATGTATCTACACAAAAATGTCTATCAATTAATTTCCAAAAAATGCATTTCTCTACAGAAGTCCTACATGTATTTCAGAATAATATGCATCAATATAATATTTTTTTTGTTCAACATCAAAAATATAATAAAAATGTATAAAAAAATTTATAATATAATAAAAATATAGATTAAGATAGATGGTACACTATTTCTCCATAGATTATAGACAAAAACAGAGCATTCCATAACTCAAAATGTATTTATTGTAAGACATTCATCAATCAAGGCCAGGATTGTCACATCTTAATGGTAGTTGCAGCAGGACACAAGCGCAGAGGTTCAGACAAATGTTCTTCAATCCAGGACTTTAATACAGGACTCTTGATATACATTACAGAACTTAACACAACGACCTAACACAGACGTCATATAACACAATGACAGACAAGAAACACTAGGGCAGAAGGAACTTAAGTAGGTGCATAAAGAGGGGGCAAACAAGACAGGTGAAATTGGTTACACTGACAAGACTAAACTGAACATAGAAACAGGCGAACTAGAACTAAAACACAGAACATAAAAATATAACGACCGGCACAGCACAGGCCGTGACAAGGACAGTGCACACGTCATTACAAGTCCAAGACCCCTCAAGTCACAAAAATGTCAATCTCTTCTTCATTCAGAACTGCAAAATAAAAAAAAATCAAATGAAAGATCTGATGTCAAACATGAAATAGTTTAATAAACCACTAGAGACGGATACATTTTTTTGGTCCGATTCTGATTTTAAAATGAAAAAAATTCCAGATAACCGATGTGCCGATGATTTGTTAAAAATATTTGGATAATAGACCCTTTTCCTGTATAGTGTGTATATACAGTGCCTTGCGAAAGTATTCGGCCCCCTTGAACTTTTCGACCTTTTGCCACATTTCAGGCTTCAAACATAAAGATATAAAACTGTAATTTTTTGTGAAGAATCAACAACAAGTGGGACACAATTATGAAGTGGAACGAAATTTATTGAATATTTCAAACCTTTTTAACAAATAAAAAACTGAAAAATTGGGCATGCAAAATTATTCAGTCCCCTTAATTTAATACTTTGTAGCGCCACCTTTTGCTGCGATTACAGCTGTAAGTCGCTTGGGGTATGTCTCTATCAGTTTTGCACATCGAGAGACTGAAATTTTTGCCCATTCCTCCTTGCAAAACAGCTCGAGCTCAGTGAGGTTGGATGGAGAGAGTTTGTGAACAGCAGTTTTCAGTTCTTTCCACAGATTCTCGATTGGATTCAGGTCTGGACTTTGACTTGGCCATTCTAACACCTGGATATGTTTATTTGTGAACCATTCCATTGTAGATTTTGCTTTATGTTTTGGGATCATTGTCTTGTTGGAAGACAAATCTCCGTCCCAGTCTCAGGTCTTTTGCAGACTCCATCAGGTTTTCTTCCAGAATGGTCCTGTATTTGGCTCCATCCATCTTCCCTGTCCCTGCTGAAGAAAAGCAGGCCCAAACCATGATGCTGCCACCACCATGTTTGACAGTTCATTTTTTTCTTTGTTGCCATGTTTTGTTTTATGATTGTGCCATTCTGTTATGATCTAAAGCTGAATGTGAATCCAATAAGAAATAAAAGACGTGTTTTGCCTGCTCACTCATATTTTCTTTACAAATGGTACATATATTACCAATTCTCCAAGGGTATGCAAACTTTTGAGCACAACTGTACTTGTGTCACTCAACTGTATGGGGACAAGATTACTATTTACAATACCTCTCTGTTTATGGAAGCATGTAGTAAAATGATAGTCAGATATAATAATACTGATAGCACAGGTTGAGCTGAAATAATTATTTGTACAAAATAAAATGTATAATTTGTATAATCCCTCTCCTCATCTAAGGCAGAGGTAGAGCAATGGGACTACAAGTAAAACTCAGTGGTTACCTTACCTGAGGTTGGATTGACCAGTCACTTCCTCATTTTAGATAAAATACTGTCATCTTTAATTTATAAACCGCGGCTTATACACAGATCTTGAAAACATTTTGAACCACAGCTGGTAATACATGAGTGCGACTAATACACAAGTTTACATTTTTAAAAACGTTTCCATCGGCAAACTTTTTCACAGATGATTGCTTGATGACATAGAGGTCTTAGAAACTCATGTAGCAAATATGATAACCTTGTAATGCCAAGTGTTTCCTAAACATATTTTATTGTTCAAAAATGTATTTTGGTAGCGCCCTATGACAGATGTTTAATATTAATGTACAATGTATATATATTAATAATTAACCTTACGTAAAAGCCCCGCCTATCTTAGTTGCTGTTGCTACACCCGTCAAGCTGCGCTTCTTTGTTAGCGGCAACTGCTGTAAACAGCCATGCACGGAGGGGAAAAGCAGCACAATACCAGTCAGTGTAAGTGATTTTTTTTTGGAGTAATACCTCTGCAATATCCTCCTGATCAAGGCATTGCAATACACAAATCGAGAGGATTGCATTATGCAGTGGAAGATACATTCACAATATTCAGATAAACAAGAAAGGGGACACAATAACTGAAACAAGCATACAGATCTCAATCAAAGAATGAGAAATCCCATGAACTCAAGTGTGACTGGCACAGCCTTGTGGACCAGTCATGCTCTTGCACTGCCGAGTAAGTTCTGTTAATATAGCTATTATTAAACATTTTTTTTATCAGTCAACATCATCCTATCAACTTCAGCAGAAAGTCACCTGTTAGTTAAGCCTACGAGTGCCCCCCGACGTAACAAGCTAATATTAGAGATAGCTAGCTAAGGCACACTGTTTCACCATTTTGAGCCTAAACGATGAAGGCTTGATGGACCTTCTTCAAGTAGTGACCAACTGCAAAACGTACGATTGGACAAGGTCTGTTTTGGGGAGGGGTTTTGCGAAAGGTCAATACTCCGGGCAAATGCGGTTTATATATGGGTGCATTAAATACTTGGGTTTGTATACACACAAACAGGGTTAGAAATACGGGGGGGCTGGAGGGGTCCGAGACCCTCCATAAGACTATAGGGAACCCCATAATATTTTTTCTTTAAAGTTTGGGGTTCACACAAAAATGTATTTTAACGCTCATTAAAATCATCAATAATGATTGTGAAAATTATCGGTCTTCAAGGACGCTTTATAATTTACAGCAATAATTTATTTATTCGCTGGCCAGAGGCTGCAGTCGGGTAGCCTGCATAAGTGAGTCCGATCACCCAGCAATTCTTATTCAGCATCACAGGTGGTTGTCGTGCTGCTCGTGCACACAGGTGAAGGCGACAAACCGCACATACACAGTTAACTTCACAGCTTTCCGACTGAAAAAAACTACAATAAATGAATGAAAATCCTGTAAGTACATGAAGTGCTTGATGTTGTTCTCTCTGTAATTGCTTATAGTTCAATATTAGCTGATCCTCTATCAAACTTTGCATTTACTAGATACCCCACATTATGTTTAGAAGAGTAATTTTGCCAATGTTATTTGCTAGCTACCTGGGCTATATTGAAAGCAAATTAGCTGCTTGCTGACCTAACAGCTACATTAACGTACCTTAACTAGTTATTTGTAGCTCGTTTCACCAACCTGCTTGCCCAGCCAGTGACAATGAGTAATATCCAGGACATATTGCAAATTTGTGACTTGATTGACTTAATTTAATTTGAGCATGAATGCTCGACAGTCCTTTTCTTTAGATGTACTGTATGTTCTGATAATATTTCTCACAGATGAATGTTGTGTCGAATTCATTGTTCACAACGACTATTAACATACTGCAGGTGTTGCATATCATTTCTGCATTCTTGTTGAAAATTCACTGATTCATCTTGAAATTCATCACTGATTCAACTTTCGTAACCAACCTCCGTAAACTCAAGTAAAACGGTACAGTCTTAATATAGGCAAAATGTTTGTCAAGGGAGAAAAGTTTGTTGTGTTCCCACGCACACAGCGCAGGAAATGACTTAGCCAAAAAATAATGGGCATCTTATCTCATAGAACATAAATGTCTCAATATGTTTGTTTTCGGGGGTTTTCAAGCTCA
Source organism: Esox masquinongy (assembly GCA_016801175.1). NCBI lineage: Eukaryota > Metazoa > Chordata > Actinopteri > Esociformes > Esocidae > Esox > Esox masquinongy. The sequence continues at coordinate 23,941 of JACXGI010001318.1, forward strand.
TATGTGACCATTTTTCAGTGCCTGGGGGAATTAGAGCAAAAGTTAAAAATTGATTGGATTTTCAATCTGAAAAAAATTATTGGCCTCAGTACAGCAGTTCACACTACACATCCACAAAATGTTGTGAATTTTCTGCACCTGGAATCCACTCAGCAAGAGAGTTTGTCTTTAGTTCGTATGCCCACCCTTATACATTTCACTCATGTTAGTGGTGTTATCATAGCATTGTCCCCTTCAGTTTATTGATGTTATGATTAATATTTTCTAAGCACATATAGCAAAACATTTTTCAAATAAAGTGGAGGTGAAGTATGACAGTGTTCATCTGGCCCTATTTCTGTATTTCATTATGTGCTCCTTGAGAAATTACTCAAAACTGCCAAGCAACTCTAAAGATTTTTGCAATTGCACTTATTTTTCCCCTCTGAATGCAAGCCTGAACATCTCACCAATAATTTTCCTCTTCAACGCATTGCTATTTGAGGTGATAATGCCATGAACCAGGGTGTGTACGAGCCTGGTCAGTGTCATATGACAATGTGCTTTACCAGTTTCAAGTTCCTCAAAGCAATGTGAATCACTAAAAGCTGACTTCTGCACACTGAACAGCTGACAAAAAAAAACTTTCCCAACTGTAAATGCACTATCCGATCTCTCTCCACTTACTGTCCATTTCTGAGAGTAAAACAATGCTTTGCTGATGCAATCAGCGCTGGTTCTTTTAAACCCGTTCTGATGCAGAGAACAACACAGTTTTATTATTAAATACAACGATGCCTTCACAGCATTGCTCACCCAATTTTTGCATAATTCCTCGAATGTCCCCCCAACATGTAACATTTGTTGACGTAATGTCAACTTAATTTTCCACAGAATGGCACAGCGTTTTGGATAGATCTATTGCATTGGCGATAGGTACAAATTGACCCTTCTGTAGTTTCCTCATCAATGATAGGGAGTGATCTTCACAAATAGTGGTGTTCCCTGCTTCTCTGCAAGTGATAACTGGTTGGGCCACCAACGCAGATAACCCCACAGTAACATTAGCGTAGTTGGGATCGAGAGCCAGAGCACAGTTAACTGTTGTAGTTGTATTTTTGTTGTTTCTGAGCCCAATTTCAGTCTGGATTTGACATTCTTGTAGACTCAAGGTCAGACAAAGATTTTTTTGTATTTCACGTTGGCACTAAATGTATGCATGTAGGTGCATTCCCCTACGAAAAAGCACTATAGGATTCCTATAGGATTAATATAAAAGAGTATTATACAAATATTACTTAAAAAGTTTAACAAATCCTATAGTATTCTTGAGGTAAATTCGGACATACTATAAAATAACTATAGTGATCTCAAAATAATACTATAGAATTAACTATAGTAACTTCACAATTATCCAATAAGAATACTATAGAGGATTACAAATATATCACAGGAAAACTTCTTAAAAATTCTATAGTATTCTAATGGTAAATTCGGACATGCTGCAGAATATAGTAGTCTTATAAGGAATACTATAAAAGGTTCTTATAGTGATACTATTGTAGTAATTTACTTTTGACATGTTCAGTGTACATTAAGAAGTTGACTGACACCAGGGCATCATGTTTGGAAAATGATCACTTAATACTTTTTCACTGAGTTACAAATCAAAAAGTTAGACCGCAGCCTTCTAGTGCTATGTTTGAGTTGCTGTTTTAAACCTAGCTAAATGTTTGATCTCTTCAAAGGTTTGGACTCATTATTGAGCTTTGATCTAATGACTTTCAAGACATCCTTTTCCTCAATCTGGTTTCGCCTCCTTAGAAAGGCTGTGGACAATTTTTTTTTTTTTTTAACAAATTAGCTTTGAGAAAGTGTCATTTCTTCAGTGTTGAAAAACATGAAAAGATATAATCAAATATTTACAAAAATGTGAGGGGTGTACTCACTTCTGTGAGATACTGTATGACAACAAAACAAACAGAATTGGCTCAAACTAAAAGACCTGAAGTCAGGTTACACACACACTATTGTATATTAAACAAACTGCAAAACCCCCTTTGGGCCATTCAGTAGTAGTTCTGGTGTACTGTAAAGTAAAAGACTAATCTTTCATAATTCTACATGTTAGTGTACAGTATTTTCAGTAAACAAAGCAACTTACTGCAAATGGCAGACACTGTCGTTGGGCAAAGCTGTTTCTTTGCCTCCTGGTCCCGAATGTTTTCCAGTCAAGGACGAGACAGCCATTATCTCTCGTAAACAGAGCTGTCATGATCTCCGAAATACATTTAGAGGGTCTTTGCTTAGTCAATTGTACAATTTTCGATTGTACTTTAACACCCTCTCCCAACTCCACCTGTCAAAACCATGAAAAAATAACTTAAATAAAAGACAAAATAAAACAAAAGCAAATTAAATATGATTTTGGCCGTTATAAGTTATGTTCAAAATCTTCTCTGTATACAGATCTGTGCAAAAGTGTTAGCCAGGTGTGAAAAAATGATGTAAAGTAAGAATGCTTTCAAAAGTAGACGTTAATTGTTTATAGTTCTCAATTAACTACATGCAAAGTGAGTGAACAGAAGGAAAATCCCAATCAAATCAATATTTGGTGTGACCACACTTTTGTCTTCAAAACAGCATCAATTCTTCGAGGTACGCTTGCACAAAGTCAGGGATGTTGTAGGCATATCGTCAGGTTTATGATTAAACAGTCATACCAAACAGGTGTGATCAAAACAGAGGGGTATACTACGAAGGGAGTTCAACCTACTCAGATTTAACTTGGGGTTATCAAGGAAAGTCAGGGTTGACAAACTCTGATTGCCTAAAGTGGTGTGAGACAGTACTATGACTGTGATTAATATGTTTGTTATTTGACTCAGTGTTAACTTACTGGAGTTTTTGCACAATGGCTCGTGCTCCATATTCTTCCCCGCAATAATGCACATTTATAATGTCAAGATATGAGGAGTTTAAAGCAATGTTAACGGCTAAATCTAACACCATGGCAACCAACAAAGCCAGGAAGGCTTGTTGGCAGCGCATTGCCGACAGAGTAAATTCGTAAGAGCAGTGTTCTTGTCATATATTCTCTATTTTATCTTACAGACTCTTCTGTTATTTGTTGTATGATTGAGATATAAAGTAAGGACAAGTTAAATAGACTATCTAAATATGTGGAAAATACTAAGAATATTCAATTATGGCCTACACATGGGCTACATCTCTGAAACTGACCAATTGCTCACTGTAAATGAGATGGAGGCTACTCTATAAAGCACCTAGGTTGTAGGGCTACCTGGATAAATTTAATGATCAAATACCTGAACATGAATGCTGCGAAATGACTTCCTATTCATATAACCCCCCTAATGTTCTCCCAGGGGCGCTCTAGTGGGGTTATGCGCACAGTCAATTGCACCAATCGCCCTCGGGATTCCTATGGAAAACAATGTGTTCTGTATATAGCATAGGCCCAGCCTATCCAAATAAAAAAAATAGACCACGTATTTTTTGTCAATTACTTGCGATCACATAAAAAGCATATTTGATCTTTAGAATGCTTAAATGGCCAGGGAACACAACAAGCAGTTTAGTGAGAGCAAGTACCACCTTACGAACTGCATGGCATACAGTATTCTTGCTCAGATGTTCAGCATCACAGATGGAATACATGAAATGTTTGCTGGCAAAATATCGCAAAGCAAGGCACACTTGTCTGTTCAACAGTGAGGGCATTACTCCGGCTAGTGGCATTAGATATGTCTGGTCCTCGAAGCCAGCAAAGATACGGAATTCCCTCAGATGAGAATCAATATTTTTATTAGGAAACATCGGGGTAAACTAAAGGAGTTACACTGTCTTTAAACACCCTCACCCAGCGGAGTGAGGCTCTCACAATCCATGCAGCAATGTCAATTGGGTCTTCCAAATGTACCAGCCTTTTTGTGGGCGGAAGGGCGGTGCTTACGTTGGGTAACATCGAGTTAATCATGAAGATAACCTGCTCGGAGCAGTTTAGAGATGCAGCGTGAATTGCCATGACAGCATACCCCAGGTAAAATGTATTCACCTTTTGTAGTACGGGTTAATCAGGAAGTTACACCCGACATCACCAAGTTATTCCTGAAGTTACCACGATAAGCCAGTTACCTCACTTCGTAGCATACCCCTCAGATCATCAATTCAATATGTAGGTTCAAACACAATCATTTACTGAAACAGAAACAGCTGTGTTGGAGAAATAAAACTGGGTGAGGAACAGCCAAACTCAGATAACAAGGTGAGGTTGCTGAAGAGAGTTTACTGTCAAAAGTCATACACCATGGCAAAGACTGACAACAGCAACAAGACACATGGACATTATAGTGCATCAGCAAGGTCTCTCGAAGGAAAGTTTCCTTCAGCCAAGGAAACTTACTGCAGCAGATGAAGGACACATCATGCTTACTTCCCTTTACAATCGTAAGATGTCCAGCAGTGCCATCAGCTCAAAATTGGCAGAAAACAGGGGGACCCTGGAACACCCATCTACTGTCTGAGTCTGGTCAGTAGTGGCCTTCATGGAAGACTTGCGGCCAACTATGCACGAAAACACAGAAACTGGGGTGCAGAACATTAGCAGCAGGTGTTCCAGGCTGATGAGGCAAAATGTGAAATATGTGGCTGTAGCAGAAGGCAGTTTGTTTGCCGAAGGGCTGGAGAGTGGTACAACAAATGAGGCAACAGTGAAGCAAGGTTCTTTGCAAGTTTGGGGCTGCATTTCTGAAAATGGAGTTGGGGATTTGGTCGGAATTAATGGTCTCCTCAATGCTGAGAAGTACAGGCAGTACCATCAGGGAGGCATCTGATTGGCCTCAAATTTATTTTGCAGCCTGACAATGACCCCAAACATACAGCGAGAGTCATTAAGAACAATCTTCAGCGCAAAGACAGACAAGGAGTCCTGGAAGTGATGGTATGCCCCCAGTCCTGATCTTAACATCATTAAGCCTGTTTGGGATTACATGAAGCTCCTCCACAGTAGCCTATTGACAGAAAATATCTTCGGCTGAATTTGTTTTTTCATGTTTTTTACTTAGCAACTCTTTATTGCACTTAAGTGGTAAAGAAAATTAGCAAATGATCTGCATCTGTATGAATACCCCCAAACCTGTCAAACACACACAAAATCACAATGACCCTGTTGTTAAATCCACTTTTTTGGATTAGGCTATATCAGACCTGCCAACCCTGTTCAACTTTGTAGAGTACCAGACGCACACGAAAAATTGGAGATTCATCTTGCTTGTGTAGCAGATGCCAAATTGGGGCCAAATCAAGTCTATAAAAGGTTAGAATACTTTCTTGACAGAATTCCATTTGTTTTGTAAATTCTAGAACTGGTTTTGGATGTGAAACTTTGAAAACTACCCAGGGTCTTTTATTAATACATGTTGGATGGTACGCAAAATGCGTGCATGTTGGCAGGTTTAAATAAAACTTAAAGCCACCCTACCATGTCTTCTTGTGTTGTGACGGCTATGCCAGGGAGGTCTGCATCTATTGGGGGTTGGAGAATGGGTCTCGATCCACCAGCTATGTCTGGAACACACAATATGTTAGAAAGAGTGAATACAGATTAATTCAACCACCTCCTAATTATCCCATCTCTATTCCTCTTATTCTCGTCATCAACTAACGACATGCTATTATCAAATACACACACCCACCATTAGAAACTGTGTTTCCACTCTTATCGTGAGACTGGAGGACAGGTCTTGATGCAGTCATGTCTAGGAACACACAATATGATGGACTGTTAGAGTGAATACTAGGGATGTGACAAATGGACAATTTGGCTAAACGTTTGTGGGGTCAGGGGGATCATGAGTCTTTTGTTTACATTCCAGTCCAATTTCTGTATGAGACTCTGTCTACAACAGATAGTAATTCTGTGGATTGTATTACAATTCCTTCCCACTCTCTATTTATCTTATTCTGATCTTCAAAAAAAACGTGCTAACACTAAATACACATACCCATTGAAATAGTGTGTCTTTGTCTCTCTCCCTTTAGGTACTTGACTTCTTGGAGCAAACCTGGCAACTCTGAAAATGTATACAATAATGTAATATCATTACATTTGCAGGCAATTGTAGAGGTTTTTCATAAAATCATGTTATTTTACATTGACCTGATGAAGAGTAGACAGAACAGAATAACACCAAGTCAATTAAACTTCAGGGAACTCAATCTGTCCAGTTTGGAAGCATAAGCGATTGTGAATCAATGTCACCTGTTTTGGTGCAAATGAATGTGACAGGTGCACTGGAGAGGCAAGAGCAAGACAATCCCCAAAAAGAGAATGGTTTTGCAGGTGGTGGCAACAGACAATTGCTCTCTCCTTATCCTTCCTGACTGATTCTTCTCTAGTTTTGCATTTCGCTAGTGTCCTTGTCACTACTGGTAGCAGGAAAAGCATACCTTCAGTCATGAATAGCGAGTGTCTGAGTGCAGCATTTTCTCTTTTGAGCTCTTTAACTTCATATTTAGCTCTGGTTAGCGACATCTGCAGTTCCTGCTTTGATGCTGGGAGGTCTTCCTCGCTCTCTGTGTTACTTGGTGATCTGGCCTGCAAGAACAAAAATTCTTAGTACAACTTACAAATATAGACATGAAAAGGAGACATATTGAAAGATCCACCAATAGACACGATTTGTGTTGTTTTTCAGTCTCAATAATTAAATATGTTTTCAATGCATTAGATTGTGTTGATGAAAAATTTTATGAAGTGTTATTGCTATCATTACTGATTATTACATTACGAGTTACCAGCTTCTTTAATGCATCATCAATTAAATAAAACAACTGCTACAAAGGGTTTAGAAACGTACTTTATGTGACACACTGGTCATTAGTTTTGTTTGATGTCTTTTTTCAGACTCGGCTCTCTTCTTTTTTTGTGAGATTAATAACATAGTCAGAAATTTTACAGGTATTGTTCAGAGAAATACTAAATGTGTTATAATTTAGCACATCAATGAGCATACCTTCTCATACCTTTGAATTATGTTTCTATACGTTTGACGTTTACATTATCTTGTTAGCTATAATTATCTGGCTAGCTAGATAGCTAACTTACCATCCAGAGCCATGACATAAACGGGATATCTTTTGCCCGCGCTCTGCCAATTAACAATGTATTCTTTCCCATTGTCACACATCCCATCAAAATCTTGAATGTCATCAACTGGAACAATTTCGGATGTTCCTTCCTAAAACAAATCCAAAAGTGCGTACATGTTGTTTCATTCAAATTATATCAGTCTTGGCCATACTATAACCAAACATCGAATACAACAGTTGTTTCTTTACTCGTGCCTTTCTTTTATTGCGTGCATGCGCACAATTAGGTACGTCAAGCTGGCGCCTTTTATCGGTTGCTGCAGAATGTTGTTTTATGGCTAGCTAGTAGTGTCATAGTTGAGATGACATGGCTAGCTGTGTGTAGTAACTTTAATTAACTTGCTTACCGAAGAAATGCCTCCAGTTCGAGTGGCAAGGGGACCATATAAAAAGTGGATGCGCAATGAAAACTCCAAATTACCTCGACAGACCAGGTCAAGCAGGAATAAGGTAATGTTGTTGTTGTTATTTAGTCTAGCTAGCTAGTTTTAGATAGCTGAGAGCTATCTAGATAGCTAACTTTGATTTTTTATTGTTGCAGCTACAAACATATAATTTGATATCTACATGCTCGGAGTGTTCCATTAAGCTTAGCTTTGTCATGCTGTTAATACTGCCGTTTTTTAAACATTAGCTGTAGTTATATCTAATAGTTATTTTCTCACCATGATGGGGTACTTACAGTGTCAGCATCTATGTAGCACTGACAAACACCAATCAGCTGTATGTGTTACAGGTACACACACACACACACAGTGTGACTTAGCCTCACTTGTGCAAAGTCATTGCCATGTATTCTATCTACTATTTTAGTTAGATAATATCCTTTGTTGTTTTTCTCTGGTTATTTAATGCTTAGGACCCCCTGACAAACCCAAATCAACATGGCTCTGATGATTTAGACCTTGATGATGCCCCTGGAATGGTAAATGTCAGATGCACAAGCGCCTTCACACACCCCTCCCATGTCTTCGCAATCTTTTCTACCTTTGCAGATTTTTTATACATTTAATTTTGGCTTAAACACATGTCTGAATATACTTTGCATGTAACTCTTTTCAGAACGAAGAATGGATTTACCCTGGGGCATCAGTAACAAAAGGGCAATCCCTTATGGCAATAATGCTCTTTGTTCTGCGTCATCACCTGACTGGGGCTGCACTGATAGACCTACTTGCCTTGCTCAATTTGCTTGTCCCTAACTTGGTTCCTATATCTAAATATCTCTTCAAATCCAGCCCTGACAGCCGTTTCTCATTGCTTTTGTGTTGAATGCCAAAATAACCTAGGAAAGCAACCCAGACACAAATTGCTCACACAGTGGAACACCCTTTAGCAGAGAAAAAAATAGTTTCTTCATGTCAATACCTTTGAGGGACCTTCTGAAAGACACATTGGAGAACCACGGAATAGATTTTTTGAGTAAGTCAGTGAAGGAAGGAGTGTATGATATTGAGGATGTCATTGATGGCAAGATGTACCAGACATTACTAAAAGAGAAGATGCCATCTACCGATGATCTAACGTTAACCTGGAACTGTGATGGAGTACCTATTTTCAACTCCTCGAATTACTCAATTTGGCCCCTTCAGTTTACCATAAATGCCATACAACTGCCATAAATACATAGGAAAGAAAATGTGATGGTTGCAGCACTTTGATTTGGCCCAGAAAAACCCAGGATGGATACTTTTTTTAAAAACCTTTTATTGATGAGTGTTGCGATTTAGCCCAAAACCCATTACTTTGGAACGATAACAGTGGGATTCTGAAGAGGACAAAGGTCTACTCCTTGATTTGTTCCTCAGATGCAATTGCCAGGCCAATCCTACATCACTGTAAGCAATTCAATGGTGAATATGGTTGTGACTGGTGCTTGCACCCCGGTATCGTTGTCCCTAAAAGCAGAGGATATGAAGATGCTATCTGTACAATCAACAACTACAAGTTGAAAGGTCACACAATCAGTTCAAGGATAACGCATTACATGCTGCTCGCACTGATATTCCGCAAAATGGTGTAAAAGAGTTGTCATTACTGTTTTTGCTTCCTTTGTTCAACATTGTCTTTGGTTTTGTGCCTGACTACATGCACTCTGTTCTACTCGGCATAACTCGACAACTTCTGTCTCTTTGGTTGGACACGTCATTTTTTGAAACCATGGTATAGGTCGAAAAATTGGAGAATTGGACTCTCGACTGCTAAATCTCAAGCCACCAAAGGAAATCACAAGAGTACCACAATCACTGCATATGAGAGAGTTTTGGAAAGCATCAGAGTTTCGTGCATTTCTTCTGTTTTATTCAATTAGTGTTCTACCAGTTTCTACAACATTTTTTTCTCCTTACTTTCAGCATGTATATTTTGCTTCAAGGATCTATTCCACAATGTGACCTTCGATTAGCTCACATTTCCTTAGTTCTCTTTGTCAAGAAACTAGAAGAGTTATATGGACAAGAATGTTTCTTTTAATTGTCATCTGCTAATCCACCTTACTGATAGTGTACAGAACTGGGGGCCTCTGTGGGCAACGCCATCTTTTACATTTGAGGGTAACAATGGAAGTTTGAAGTCTCTTTTCCATGGGACACAATGTGTTCCACAACAAATTTGCCAGCTTTTCCTTCTTTGGCGAGACATTCCCTAACGTCTTAGTGTTTTAGGATTTCACCCAGAGTCAGAGTTTCGTATATTCCTTACCAAGCTTGCAGACAGGAGACTGAAAGGAGAAAAAATCTCAGGCTCCCTCAAAACTGTTGGAAAATCTGTGCCTCTTAACCTCACAGCTTCTGTAAAACTTGCTGTAGAAGAACTAATTAACAGATCTGTCCCGTCCCAGCCCATGGAGTCATACGGCCGATTCATTTATGGACAGATTGTTTATCACACAGCTAACTACAAAATCTTTGAAAAAAGGGATAATACCTCAGTCATGTTCAAAGATGGATGGTGTGGACAGCTGCTATTCTTTTTCTTTGTTAGACTAAATTGCATTTGTCAAAGAAACTGCTCATGTCAACCTATTCCCATAGTTGTGGTTCAATCTTATGTCATTCAAGCTGACAATCTGTTCATCAATCGCAATCTAGGAATCTCATCAAAAAGTGTGTGAGAGGTTGAGAGGTCAAGAAAAAAAAAGCATTTTATTTGGAAGATATTAAGTATAAATGTATATATGTGGATTTTTGGCTTGTCCCTCTGCCAAACACCTATGAGAGAGATTAGTTATGGGTTTTTTTGAGAGCTGATTGATATTGAGAGCTCATTCTGATTTGCAATGGTGACCTGACCAAGAAAGACATGACAGTGCAAAGACAAGATGAAGTTACACACAGAAAAACACAATAGGATCTGGGACAGACAAGGGAGTAGGAGTAAGTTTGATATTGGGTGGGACACATCTTGTATTACCTTATCTGTACATGGGGGGGTACAGTCACGGAAAGAACAAACCCACCATTTGGGGTCATCTATGTACTGAATGAGCAGATAAGATGTGTAGATGGAAGTTTATATTATAAATATATATGTATTTATAAATATGTACAGATGAGGATAAGATGTTTAGCAATTAGAGTGGTGTACCCATTAGAACATACATTTACAGTGATGCATCAGCCCATCGGTATACTACAATTTTAGTGCTACTAATGGTTAACATGTTTATTGTTTTTTGACATGTGAATAAAATAACAATAATGTAATACTGGTCTGTTTTCACAAATGGAAAATGTTTTCATGAGTTTTGTTATTTTTTAGTATCCTCCTTAAAAATACACGTGAAAATGAATTGCAGGAAATATTTTTTCTTGTATGAATTTCTTTAGCTCAATAAGAATACTATTATAAACGGGACAAGACAAGGCCTATCCATTAGGAAAGCTTTTAATAATGTCAGGAGTATACTATAGAAAATAATAAAGGAATGTTTTTTTAAGTCATAGGAATATTATAGGTACTGCATAATACATTAAACTACAGAAATCGTATTGGACATGTTGAAGTTATTATAGGTAAATAAAATACTATAGGGTGTCCAATAATAATCCTATAGTATGTCCATAGCTAAAGAAATGTATCATAGCATACTATAAGCTAACTATAGAGTATTATGAAAAATTTATAGTTTCTTGTAGGAATCCTATAGGGCTTTTTCGTGTTTACAAGACTAAAGCACAGAAAAATATGATTACTAAAATTACCAACATCATAATGAACTTTTGTACTTCCCTCACTGAGGATACATGACTTATGGTTGTTGATAATGGGCCTCTGTATGCCTATGCAGATATTTCATAAAGAAAATCAGTCGCTTCCAGCTACAATGGTCATTTACAACATTTAAAAATTGCTTTTCTTTCAAAAACAAGGACATTTCTAAGTGACCCCAGACTTTTGAACGGTAGTGTACTTTTTTCTTTTACCAGATTGTTTTAGCTGCACCATAAAAATAAGACATGTTGTTGTTTGGTGAAATTCTCATTGAATTTGTGAAAGATATAGAGATATACATATGTAAATATGTTTTAGATGTTATAAATTAAAACAATGCTTTTATGCAACTTTTCACATTACTATGCAAAACATGATGGCCTTCATTATTAGGGCTTCAGCAAGCAAAGGCGCTGAAGCCCTATTGTGTTTCTTGGCATTCATTATTATTATTATTATTATTATTAGGGCTTCAGCAAGCAAAGGCGCTGAAGCCCTATTGTGTTTCTTGGCATTCATTATTATTAGGGTTTCAGCAGTTCACTGGTTTTCCGTGAGATAAAATAGATTAAAGGTGCCCAAATGTTTATGGTAGTAAAGGACCACAACTTCTGGTGAAGTAGCATGCATGTCGGCCTCATGGTGGTGCTGTCACAAGCCTCCACTTGTCGCACTATTTGCAAGCTCACCACGCCCTCCCCTTGTGACCTAGAGTCTTGAAAGTTGGTAGATAGGTGTAGCTCCTCATGATGAACATTTTTGCCACCGGGACCCATAAAGTCCCCCATGATGGATTTTCCGCAATTTTGGATTTTTTGAAAAACACTAAAAAATTAACTCCTCTGGCACCAAATGTCCGATCTTCACGTAATTTGATATTTGGCATCTATGGACGATGGTGTTCAAAAGTTATAATAATCAGGCCAGTATGTTGAAAAACATGGCCGCCATTGACAGATGAACATGTGCAGGGGCGTGGTTTTGCACATATATAGACACATCTCCTACAAGGATAATGGTATAATAATTCTACTTTGTAGGTATGTTCACAAGGACCATACGGAAAAAATGACTAAAGGGATTTTTTTATCAACCACACGGTGGCGCTATTGAGGTTATTCACATTTGCAAGGTCACCATGCTCACCCTGTTTGAGATACAGCCTTGAAAAGAGGTAGATAAGTCCATCTCCTCATAAGGAACATATTTGCAAATGGGACCCATTAAGTCAGGCGTAATGTTTTTTCGGCAATTTTGAATTTCTGAAAAATGCTTCAAACGCTACTTCTATAGCATCAAATGACCGATGTTAAGTGTGATTACATTTGGTACACATGATCAGGGTTGTGAGTTTAGTTTATGTGAAAGATGTTTCCATTTGGCCACATGGGGATACTAGTGAAAAGGAAAAACCATACATGTAATATTGTTTACAGCTATGGACATGAGTTGGATTTGTGTCCTATTGGAAAAACTGCAATCTGGCTACTAATAGCTTAATACTGAAGCCCACTAAATGCTGCTTGCAGCTTTAATTATTATTATTGTTATTATTCCATCAAAGAAGGGTGTTTTTTGCAAATTCCCGTGAGATGAAAAGGCTTAAAGGTGCCCAAATGTTTATGGTAGTAAAGGGCCAAGGGCCACAACCTCTGGTGCAGTGGCATGCATGTCGGCCTCATGGTGGCGCTGTCACAAGCCTCCAAAGTTGCACTTTTTGCAAGCTCACCACACCCACCCCTTGTGACTTAGAGTCTTGAAAATTGGTACATTGGTGTATCTCCTCATGATGAACATTTTTGGGACACATAAAGTCTGCCATGATGGATTTTCCGCCATTTTGGATTTTTTGAAAACACTAAAAAAAACTCCTCTGGCACCAAATGTCCGATCTTCACGTACTTTGATATTTGGCATCTAGGGACCATGGTCTTGAGGTTTTTCACATTAGCAAGGTCACCATACTCACTCCGTTTGAGATACAGCCTTGAAAAGAGGTAGATAAGTCCATCTCCTCACAAGGAACATATTTGCCATTGGGACTGATTAACTTCGCTTTAATGGTTTGACTGCCATTTTGAATTTGTGAAAAACACTAAAAAAATTAACTCCTCTGGCACCAAATGTCCAATCTTCACATACTTTGATATTTGGCATCTAGGGAACATGGTCTTCAAAAGTTATATCAGCCAGACTATTATGTCAAAAAACATGGATGCTATTGACCAATGAACATGTGAGGGGGTGTGGTTTTTCACATATATAGACACATCACCTACAAGGATAATGGTATAATAACTCTACTAGGTACGTATGTTGACAAGGACCATACGGAAAAAATGACTGCAAAGATTTGGAAGTTCACCACGCTCACCATGTTTAAAATAAAATCTTGAAAAGAGGTATATAAGTCCATTTCCTCCCAAGGAACATATTTGCAATTGGGACCCATTAAGTCGGGCGTAATGGTTTTTCAGCAATTCTGAATTTGTGAAAAATGCTTCAAACGCTACTTCTGTAGCATCAAATGACCGATTTAAACCTTTTCACAAGTACATTTTAAAATATCACTGGAGGCCCCTCAGCGTGATTTCTTAATGCATATTATTTCAGTATGCACTGACAATTCCAGAATTGTATATTATGACAACAAAAATTGCCACGATATGGACCAGTATTCTGATTTCAACTGGTTAAAATTATATTTTGAAACTATTTAGGGCAGTAGTACTGTTAAAGAGTATACTGAATATTTAGTGAGCAACCTTCTAAGATGGTGTTATTTTCCTCAGGATCAGTCCACTTGAATAATCAATAAAACATATGCTAACCACCATGGTTTATGTGTTAATAATGGCTTTATTTACGTGATTATTCACTATTTCACTAAAGATGGTGAAAAAGAAGGAATTCCGATTCTTGCATATCTAGTAATGGACAAATACGATCAGTGAAAAACACCTTTGTGAAGGTTATGTTGAGCTTGGTTGGCTAATTATTGTTTATGTGCACAGCCATTTTTGTTTTCATCCCACTGAATTCTGGGACCAAATGTCTCTCGATCAAAGATGGTTGAACAAGACGATTCACCAATCTGACCGGAAGTTCAAATCTTGATTACCTTCCTGTCTCTGAGTCACCTGTATCTGACTTTGTTTGATAAACTATCTTTAGCTTACAAGTTGCAAATCGTGAAATACCACATGTGCGACAGACTAGACATCATGTAATGTTAAGTTGATCAGTCTTTTTTCTTTACCGGGAGGTAAGGTAAAACGCTCTATCTGTCATTTGCAACATCAATAAAAACGAAATATAATGCAATTGAACAAAATAGTAAGGTACACGATAATTGGGAATGGGGTTGTATTTTTTAACTATGTCGGAAATTTCAGAAATGATAATTAATGACACGTTAGTTAACATTTTATGTCGCTAATAATTACAAAACATTGATGACTTGATATTATTTGGTATACAAGATATTTTTCGAAACTGCTGCTGACCAGAGGCCTTTTTTGCTGGCCTAGTGGTATCAGAATCTATAATTTAATATATATTTTCATTAGCGCTAGATGTATTTTACAAAGTTTGTTCCCATCAGTCTACTGACGTAGTTTCATTGCTTTTCTTTCCCTTGGTTGTGCTGTTTCCAGTGCATCTCAGATAAATCAGAGCTTTTATCCAATCAGATTTTCCACGTGCTGTCTCCGGGTGTAAATCTATCCTGAGGCCTGTAGAATTTCGGGTTAATCCCATCTTCTGTTGAAGCAAATGGGGAGGAGGTTGTTGATTGTCATATTCTTCAACCAATCAGATTTCGAGTTCGCCATAAACAGCCTGTTCTTTGGCACATAGCAGTCTTCTAGCTTGCCTACGTGCACATTTTTCAGGTGGTGTGATCGGAGAGCCAGCTACCTAACTGAGATAAAACTAGTTAGGACGTAATGTAGGAACATCTAAGATTTATTTTAACTTTCTTTAGTGAGGTTTAGATTTTTAGATGTAGTGCTTTGTGTTAGAGTTTTTGTTTAGATTTGTACTGAGCCCTGTTGTCTTTTTAACGCACAATGGAGGAGAAGAAATGCATTTGGTGGCGGATTTACTGGCAAAGCCTTTTTCGGGAAAACATGGAAATTGTGAGGAAGGGTCGACCAAACCCCCAACTAGCAACCGTTCAGGGTAAGGATGTAGTAGATGCAGTGCTTTCTGTTAGATTTTTTGTTTAGATTTGTACTGAGCCCTGTTGTTTTTTAACGCACTATGGAGAAGAAGAAATGGATTTGTTGGCGGATTTACTGGCCAAGCCTTTTTCGAGAAAACATGGAAATTGCCAGGAACCAACCCCCCACCTTGCAGCGCTGTCTCAGTCAGGGAAAGGATTTGTGTAGGGCTGCAAAAACGAATCGATAAAATTCGATTATTAAAAGAGTTGGCAATGAATTTCATTATCGATTTGTTGTGTCGTGCGACTATTACGCCACTCACTAAGTCATGGAGATGTTTGAGTATAAAAAAAAAAAATTGATTTGAGCATGGAGCAGAGCGGGGAAAAAAAAGAGCAGAGCGGAGGTAGAGGAAAGACCATCGGAGAGACCCGTAACGTTGTTCTGAAACACATGGCGGAGGCAGAGAAATCAGTACGACCTAAGTCATCCAAGGTGTGGGAGCATTTCACACTAAATACATCGAAAAAGTGTGTTAATTGCAAGATATGCAAAAGCGACATGGCATGGCACGGGAGCACCATGGTGATGATTCAGCACCTAAAACGTAAACATGTTGGAGTCCTTGATGAGTAGGAAGGGAGTTCAACAGCAGAGTAAGTCACTACAGAATCCTACTTTTGTTCCGTTTTGAAGTGAGTAACGTAACGTCCCTCCAGTAGTTCTTCTGGTGCTGGTGTTTACTCATTATCCAGCTTGACAAGCATGACAAGTTAGCTTAGCGTTAGCTCGTTAATAACAGCAGTAAAGCAGGGGTGGTATAGTTTGCAAGACTAAAGACACATTTTTATTCACTCGCCTTTTTTGACCCATTAATTTTTCAATCTGTTGTCAGGTATATATTCTGTACTTTGTCCCATATCAGTTATTGTTGACAAATATATTTGTGTGTGTTGTACTTTTTAATTTCATTTTAAAGTTATTTTATAGCACTTAGTCATCTTAAGCTGTGTTTAAATGTGGTGTATAAATGAACTTAACTTGCACTTACTACAATGATGGTAATAATTTAATGAATAAGCTTCAAGTGAACTTGTGTGTGTGTGTGTGTGTGTGTGTGTGTGTGTGTGTGTGTGTCTCTTGTCTGTATCTGCTCTTTGGGTTACTTACCTTTACACAACTAGTAATTAAAACAACAAGTATGTATGTAAGTATGTATTGAGTTGATGTAAATTGTTTTATTACACATACTCATACTATCTTTTTGATTCCGGAAAAAAACAGCAAACCATGAGAGGCTTCTTGATGGGAAATGCATCATGTACACCACAGCAAGCCGCTGTCTTGACGGATAGTATCCTCAACATGCTCGTCACTGACATGAGGCCTCTGACGATGGTTGAAGATGACGGCTTCACTAAAATGATCCACACGTTGAACCCTAGTTACACTCTGCCCTCCAGGACCCACTTCACAAAGCTCATGGAGAGAAAATATGAAGAGACATTCAAGGAAGTGAAGACTGCAATAAACACCAACAACAGCAAACTTGCTGTCACCACTGATGTATGGACAAGAGTAGCAACTGAAGCCTACCTTGGCGTTACATGCCACTACATCACAGATGACTGGGACATGCAGTCAATCTGCCTCACCACCATGCGACTGCAGGACAGACATACTGCATCTAACATTGCAGAGTGGTTGGAGCAGGTAGTGGCCAAATTTGAAATTCCTCCTAGCAAAATCATTGTCATACTCCATGACAATGGTGCTAATATTGTGGCTGCGGCAAATATCCTGGAGGAGAAGCATGGTTGATCCTCTGTCTGTTGCACTGGCCATACTTTGCAACTTGTGATCAATGCTGCGTTGAAGCATCCAGGCATTGAAAAAGCTGTCGGGGCTGCAAGATGTCTGGTAGAACATTTTAAGAAAAGTGAGCTAGCCAGCAGTAAGCTCAGAGAGAAACAACAACAAATGGCCACACCTGAGCACAGCCTTGTTCAAGACATAAGCACAAGGTGGAATAGCACATTCTATATGATAAGCCGACTGCTTCAGCAAAGGTGGCCTGTAACAGCAACACTGTCCGACAGCTCTGTCACACAGAGAGACAAAAGGTACCTGGATCTAAAACCAGACCAGTGGAGCCTGCTGGAAGAGCTTTTGAATGTGTCGCTGTGTTCATGAGTGGACAGAAATATGCAACAATATCTGCAATACCTCCTCTTGTGAAGGGGCTGTTGAAGTCCACCCAGAGTGCTGCCTACGAGTCAGCCCCGCTGCGGGCTTTCCAACTCACTGCTGTGCAGCAGTTGCAGGAGAGATGGAAAAAGGAGACTGCTTTCTCAGATAGAACACCAAACACAGTGATTCTTGCGATGGTCCTTGACCCAAAGTTTAGGAAACTGAAGTGTCCTTCACCTGATGAAGTCCTACATATTCAAACTAAAGTGCAAACAATGGCACTTTAAGAGAGAAGGAAGATGGATGTGCGACAGCATGGCAGTTGCAGTGTTACCTCCACCGATATTACAGCTACTGAATCAACACCTCTAGCCACTCTACTTGACTCACGCCTTGGTTCTGATGGTGAAGAAGAGGATAGAGCAGGCAAAGCTGAGGATGTCCACACCCAAATGAGGAACAAAGTCCTCACATACTTTGGAGAAAAGAGCCTTGCCAAGGAAGAAAACCTATTACTGTGGTGGAAGGCTAACAATGACAGATACCCCATGTTGGCCAGGCTAGCCAAGTCTAACCTATGTATCCCTGCCACCTCAACACCATCCGAGCGGCTGTTTTCTGCAGCAGGAAACATAGCCTCTAAGAAAAGAGCGAGCCTGAGCCAGGAGCATGTGGACATGCTCACATTTTTGCATTGCGATGCAAAGTGTCTGAATAAAGGGAGTGAGAGAGAGTGAGTGCGTGTGTGTCTGTGTGTGAGCGTCTGTGAGTGTAAAAGTTTGTGTGTGCATCTGTGAGTGAGAGTTTGTGAGTGCATCTGTGAGTGTAGTGTAGAGAACAAGTTCTAACGTTCAAACGAATCCTGTTAAGTTTTCTGATTTGTATTTTTTATAAATTATTTATTGTTCTGACAGCTCAGGTCCCTTTAAACAAAAATATACATATTTTTGTGCACTTCATTTAAAAAAAGCCTATATATTTGGCAGATGTAAAGCATGTGTATGTTTTTTGTGTTAGTCCATTTTTTTTTTAATTATTACTTTAACAGCTCAGGGATGTTCAAGGAGTAACCTGTTTGTGCACTTTCTGAAGATTTTTTGCACTGTGAATTTGCAGTTCTGTTTTTGAATAAAGGGTTGGAAATTAATGCTTTTTAGTTTTTTTATCCGATTCATCGAAAAAATAATTAACAGATTAATCGATTATTAAAATAATTGTTAGTTGCAGCCCTAGATTTGTGTGGCACTTTCAATCGATCAACTACGAAAAGTACACCTGGCTTACAGCGTTGAAGGAACATTGTTATTGTGAGTACGTTCTTATTTCTTTGGTACCTGTAATGTCATTGATTTGGGCTTTGCGATGTCTATTTGTGTTGCTGCGTCCTGTCATACTGCATAAATGGTACTGTACATCCTTGATGGTTTCATTCGCCATGTATTCATGTTTACGTAATTAATAGTGTTGTAAGCCTCTTGTTAAATCGCTTTATTCCACTGTCACTGTGAATATGGGATGGTTACGTCGAATGACAATAGCCTAACAGCCCAAAGGATTAGGCAGCCATACATGCTAGGAATATTAGCTTTGCATCCATCGTGCTGAAGTTACTAATCGTTATTGGTAAGGATAAAGTGCCCCACTTTGGAAATCAAATGCCCATCCAACACGTTTGTTTTGGTTACTGACCTGTATTTACTTGACTGGTATGCAGGTTAGGACTGTAACCAGCTAATAGTTTGTTTTAACCAGCAAGGTAGTAGATAAATGTACCTGTGTTACGAACCCTGTGGCTCTAGCAGTCTAGGGTGGATGGTACAGAGACCCGTAACATAAAACTCATGCAAATTAGTGTAGTGTAAAGGCACAGTGAGAAAAAACAACACAGACAACTAAAGCTACCGTCAAACATAAAACATTTATTATAAACACACGGTAAAGGGGGTAGGGAAAAGGGGCTGAGCTGGACCCAAGAAATGAAATAATATAGTCAAAATACCCCTAAACTGAACTTGCCTGCCTCAAGAACCGCTTAGCTGACTACTAACCAATACAAAAATACAGTGGGTGGTCCACTCAGTTCTAACTAGTGTTTTTAGACAAAGTTTTCCTACGGGTTGTGTATGCCCAAGGGCGACTTGCTAAAAAAAACCTTTTCCCAGGGATACAGGGATAAACAAAAACACAGGTCGAACAAGGACTAAACAGCACACAGCAAACAATTGACTAGACAACACCAAACAAAACACCGCAGCAATACATACTCGCATGAAACAGGACAAAGTGAGATGTATATGCTAAACTAAGTGATGTATGTATGAACGAAGTGTCTGTCTATCAAAAAAGGTATGTATCTCAAGAGTGTCTATACCCATGACGGGTAAATCAAAAGAGTCTCTCTGGGAGAACCAACTGACTGGGTTTTTAAACCAGGGATGTGTGATTTGATTGGGTAATGGAAAAAGGAACAGGTGGTGCAATTAGGAGGGGTGTGCACCGATTGGTCCACCTCAGCAGTCAGGCGATGCACTCATGACTGCCAGGTGGGAAACACCAACGAGCACAATCAGGAACATAAGGGACACCTGGGGAAACGGCAGGAGGGGAAAAAACACAAACGCACATACAGGGTACCTGCATGCGTAACAAGCTGCCATGTACAGAAGTTGTGCAGAGGCTAATAACTTTCAAGAGGGGAGGATTACTTTGTCAGTTAAATTATGCTATATGGGCTTAGACAATACACTGACATGCAGATATAGGGGTGTACCGATATCCATTCTAGTTAGAAAATGTTTAGGGAAAAATTATAAATGTGGGGGAAATTATAAATGAAACAAAATTACAATTTCAATAATAATTTACATAGCTTAAAGAATATTATAAGGTGGAGCACAGAAGAAATGGTTACAGCTTATTTAAGCTAATGTAGAGAACATGATCTAATATAAAAAATCCTATTTTGATGTTTTTGTTTTTTATTTGCTTGTGCTCACTTGCTTTGGAGATTGATTGTGCAATACATCCAACCACACTATATGTGTTTACACTGCACCTTAGCCTAGGGCTAAGAGCATCCTATGCCCTGGGCTAAGGGCCTCCTAAGCCCAGGGCTAAGCAAGTGTTCACACTTGCATATTTTGAAGGGGGAAAGCACCACCCTTAGCCTAGGGCTAGCTGGCCATGCTCTGGAGAAGTGTTAGCACCGACTTTTCAGGGCTAGCCCCAGAAAAATTGTGACAAAATAACCAGTGTGAAACAGGGTCAAGAACAAACCATAGAACGTTTATTGTCCAATCACAAAAGCTGCCCTTTCACACTTAATTTACATACGCTTGTGATGCGCATCTTTACCAACAGCTTCGTCTGTTTTGGTCCTTTCACTCTGCAAAGTTGTTTCATTATACCTGCTCTATCTTAGCAATGTAGTTATTGCAGCTTGCTTTGGATGTAAATCCAGCAAATAAGTTGAAAGAATTAAGGTTGACAAATGTTTTTCTCTTTCTTTGCGTAGTTTTTACAAAGTTGTTCAAGCAAATACCGACAGGGTGGGCATCTTGATCAGTCGATGTCATGAAGTCATTACTTGAATCGTGGTAGCGTAACATTGATCATGTGTCAGTGATGTAGGCTACAGTAACATTATTTGCATGCCAGAGAGAACGCAACATTTGCAGCTTATCATAGAATGTAAAATGGTATTGTGTTGTATTTGTCCGTTAGCCCAAGGCTTAGGAACACAAGTGTGAGTCCTTAGCCCAGGGTTGACAAACTCTTGTGTGAACACAGGCTAAGCTAAGCCGCGGCCAGTCTTAGCCTGGAACATTGCAGCGTGTAAAGGCCTTATTTTCCATCCCCCCACTGTAATGTACATGGGATACTTTTTGCCGAAAAACTCTTCAGTACCGCTGTGAATGTATTGTACAAAATACTCAGGAGACTTTGTAAAATTACAAATATAATTTGCAATCATGGGGCACTGTGCAACATCCAGCAAAACAATATATTGTTGTCCCTCTTTAACCCCCAATGCAACACACTATACTGTACATGGAATTCATATTGCCTCATTAGTTAGCAGCTAGTGGCTTTTTTAGGAGTCTGGCTAGTTACTCCATCTAAAATTATTCTGATGACACGAACATTATATCAGACAGTTTAGCTATTTTTAATTTGCATTTTAGATATGGTGTTATGAATTCCAGTCTCAGTAGCTAATCTGTGCTCAGTAGCTAATTAATCCACTGTTTACATTTGTACAATGACTTGCTACTATTGGCAAATATTTAGTGGAATGCAATGTTGCCATGATTATTTCATTTTAAAAAAACTACCTAGCAGAGTCAAAAAAAAGGCTAACGTTAACGATAAATGCAGTCGACGTTAGCTAGCAAGTAACGTTAGCTAACGGAAATATATTTAACTAACCTCAGTTTAAGCTAACATTAGTCCATCTAAAATCATTTTGGTGACTTGAAGATTATAACATACGGTTTAGCTAATAACAATTTGACCATTTAGAGATTCAGAAATGACCATTTAGGTGTCATGCTTTCAAGCCTCGGTAGGTAATCTATGCTCGTAATTACTAGAAAAGCCTCAGTCTAAGCTAGCGTTAGTAACGTTAAATCATACTGGTGACATGAACATTATAACTAATGCTTTAGCTATTAAAAATTTGCTTTTGGTAAAGAGGGTGTCGTGTTCACGCCTGAGTAGATAATCCATTCTCAGTAATTACGTAATTTCTGTTTTCATTTGCTTCTACAATTCCACTTCTAACTGAGGGCAAAAATGATCAATTGCAACTTTAATTGTAGACATGGCAGTTAAATTAAAATGAAATCTGAGTGGTAATTTAACAACAGCACATGGGCTTTATGCCCATGCCTTACCAAAGTCAACATATGTTTATAATAAGAATAGGAGGGTATTTTCCAAATAAATAAAAATCTGGAAAGTTATTGGTTTTACTGTTGCCACCTGTAATAGTCTTTTGATCATCGAAATTAAACAATTCTAAAAGAAATAGTTTGCTCAATCATTGATGTTAAAATGCATATTTAAGTAAGCATATCTTTAAAAATGATAATGATTATCTGTTCTGACCCCATCATTATCGTACAACAAGCAAAAGTTGAAATCATTAATATGCTCTGCGCTGGGGAAGTCTGACAAATTTCCATTCACTTACATTTACCATGCGATTAGGGTACATTTATTACATTCTGAAAAATTCAAGCAACTTCCTCATTACATTGGTGCTTAAGGTGTTGTACTGTTCTGCTAGTGTCAGACTTTTGAAGTATCCATATTTATCTGATGCAGAAAATGTTATTATAATGCCAATTGAGGTAAATGTCCTGAAAACTATTGCAATGTAACATGCAAGTAAATTCTGTTTGGTCGAACAGTTGCACCATAATAGCCATAACACAGAATCTGTTGTTCTTTTTCACTCAGTGAGATTACATTTGGTACACATGATCAGGGTTGTGATTTTACTTTGTGTGAATGATGTATCAAGTTGGCCACATTGGGGGCACTATAGGAAAGGAAAAACTATGCATGTCATATTGTTTGCAACTATGGATATAAGTTGAAAAAAATGTTCACTCTGGCTAGTAGTAGCTTCAATGCTGAAACCCGCTAAATGCTGCTTGCAGCTTTAATTATTATTATTATTATTCTGGCAAAAAAGGGTGTTTTTTTCAAATTCCCATGAGATTAAATGACTTAAAGGGGCCCAAATTTTTATGGTAGTAAAAATTCACTGGTGAAACCCTATTGTGTTTGTTCCGGTTCATTATTAGGGTTTCAGCAGTTCACTGGTTTTCCGTGAGATAAAATAGATTAAAGGTGCCCAAATGTTTATGGTAGTAAAGGGCCGCAACTTCTGGTGCAGTGGCATGCATGTCGGCCTCATGGTGGCGCTGGCACAAGCCTCCAAATTGGCACTTTTTGCATGCTCACCACGCCCACCCCTTGTGACCTAGAGTCTTGAAAATTGTTACATAGGTGTATCTCCTCATGATGAACATTTTTGCCATTGGGACCCATAAAGTCCACCATGATGGATTTTCCGCCATTTTGGATTTTTTTAAAAACACTAAAAAATTAACTCCTCTGGCACCAATTGTCACATACTTTGATATTTGGCATCTAGGGACCATGGTCTTCAAAAGTTATATCAGCCAGACCATTATGTAAAAAAACATGGATGCTATTGACCAATGAACATGTGAGTGGGCGTGGTTTTGCACATATATAGACACATCGCCTACAAGGATAATGGTATAATAATTCTACTAGGTACGTATGTTGACAAAGACCATACGGAAAAAAATGACTGCAAGGATTTTTTTATCAACCACATGGTGGCGCTATTGAGGTTTTTCACATTAGAAAGGTTACCATACTCACTCCATTTGAGATACAGCCATGATAAGTCCACCTCCTCACAAGGAATATATTTGCCATTGGGACTCATTAACTTCGCTTTAATGGTTTGGTGGCCATTTTGAATTGGTGAAAAGCACTAAAAAAATAACTTCTCTGGCAACAAATGTCCGATCTTTACGCACTTTGATATTTGGCATCTATGGACGATGGTCTTCAAAAGTTATACCAATCAGGCCAGTATGTTAAAAAATATGGCCGCGATTGACAGATGAACATGTGCAGGGGCATGGATTTGCACATATATAGACACATCTCCTATAAGGATAATGGTATTATGATTCTACTTGGTGCGTATGTTAACAAAGGTGATTCCCACAATAATGACTGCAAAGATTTTTTTATCATCCACTTTTGAGGTTGCGCTTTTGAGGTTTCCCACATTTGCAAGCTCACCATGTTTAAAATAAAGTCTTGAAAAGAGTTGTATAAGTCCATCTCCTCTAAAGGAACATATTTGCAATTGGGACCCATTAAGTCGGGCGTGAAGTTTTTTCAGCATCAAATGACAGATTTAAACCTTTTCACAAGTACATTTTGAAATATCGCTGAAGGCCCCTCAGCGTGATTTTTTAATGCATATTATTTCAGTATGCACAGACAATTCCAGAATTGTATATTATGACAACATAAATTGCCACCAAAGCAGCCCATAATCACCATGTTCCTTATTAGATGTGGAGCAGTATTCTGATTTCAACTGGTTAAAATTATATATTTTGAAACTATTTAGGGCAGTAGTACTGTTAAAGAGTATACTGAATATTTAGTGAGCAAACTTCTACGATGTGTTATTTTCTGATGATCACTCCACTTGTCTTATTGTAGAAAATTAATTTATTGTCATTCTTATTTATTCATTATCTTATTAGAAGTTTTTTGTACTCTGTATGCTGGATCAATTACACATATACTGAAAGACTTGTCTCTCTCTCTCTCTGTCTCCAACTTATAAGGCCAGTATCTGTATTCAGGGGCAGTGATAAATGGAATGTCGGCTTCACAGGGCCTTGGCTCCTTTTTAGCAGTAAAAGAAACAGGCCTCTGCCAGTGCCATAAAACCGCCATAAGACACTGTTCTCTAGGAGGAAGCTCTTGAACAGCAGGGGGTTATTATTACTTACATCCTACAGGTGAACGGAGCTCTATTCCTTATTGGGAAGAGCATAGTTAACTTAAGTCTCCATATAGTAACTGTCCAGATTGCTATATCTCAGCCTTTGACCGGGTTGTCTGGGCAACGGACAGTCTATGATTCTCTGTGCCTCTCGGAGCCATCTGAGTGCAACCTTGCATTTTTAGACTACCCCGTAGTGGCGACTATTGATTGTATGTACATTCTGCAAATGCTAATTCCGTCATCTGTACTGTTGGAAGAGAACATAAGCTTGAAACTTGAAATGCACAATCAGA
Source organism: Esox masquinongy (assembly GCA_016801175.1). NCBI lineage: Eukaryota > Metazoa > Chordata > Actinopteri > Esociformes > Esocidae > Esox > Esox masquinongy. Next base: position 49,533 of record JACXGI010001318.1, read on the forward strand.
ACAATCTGTCATGAGGTTACTCTGCTAGTCTCTGTACTCATTCTCTGTTGATGTTGTGACGGTTGTTCCCGTGGATCCACGTAATTAAACTTGAAATAATCAACTGTTATAGCAGACTCTGAGGAGTTTTTATTTTAATAAATCGCAAACATTTTCCATCTTCCACATTATCAATAAAACATATGCTATATGAAAAATAATGAATTCCGATTCTTGCATATTTAGTAATGGACAAATACGATCAGTGAAAAACACCTTTATGAAGGTTATGTTGAGCTTGTTTGGCTAATTATGGTTTATGTGCACAGCCATTTTTGTTTTCATTCCACTGAATTCTGGGACCAAATGTCTCTGCGATCAAAGATGGTTGAACAAGCCGATTCACCAATCTGACCAGAAGTTCAAATCTTGATTACCTTCCTGTTTCTGAGTCACTCATCTTGTGACCTGTATCTGAGTTTGTTTGACAAACAATGTTTAGCAGACAAGTTGCAAATTGTGAAATACCACATGTGCGGCAGACCAGACATCAAGTAATGTTAAGTTGATCAGTCTTTTTTCTTTACCGGAAGGCAAGTAAGGTAGTTAAATTGTTCTTGTCTATAATCTTCAACATCAATAAAAATGAAATATAAAGCAATTGAACAAAACTGTAAGGTAGACGATAATTGGGAATGGAGTCGTATTTTTTAACTACGTCGGGATTTTCAGAAATGGTAATTAATGACACGCTAGTTAACAGTTTATGTCACTAATAATTACAAAACATTGATGACTTGATAAAGTTATTATTTGGTATACAAGAAGATATTTTAACTGCTGCTGACCAGAGGACTTTTTTGCTGGCCTAGTGATGTCAGAATATCAAAATTATATTTTTATAATGTAATATATATTTTCATTAACGCTATATGGATTTTACAAAGTTCATTCCCATCAGTCTACTGACATAGTTTCATTGCTTTTCTCTCACTCGGTTGTGCAGTTTCCAGTGCAGCTCAGATAAATCAGAGCTTTTATCCAATCAGATTGTCCACATGTGCTGTCTCCGGGAGAAAATCTACCCTGAGGCCAATAGAACTTCGAGTGAATCCCATCTTCTGTTGATGCAAATAGGGAGGATGTTGTTGATTGTCATATTCTTCAACCAATCAGATTTTGAGTTCACTATAATAAGCCTATTCTTTTGACAGGTAGCAGCCTTCTAGCTTGCCTAGTTGCTTAAGTGTGCATTTTTCAGGTGGTGTGATCGGAGAGCCAGCTACCTAACTGAGGTAAAACTAGTTAGGACGTAATTTATCTGTCGTGAGGTTTAGATTTTTAGATGTAATGCTTTCCGTTATATTTTTTGTTTAGATTTGTACTGAGCCCTGTTGTTTTTTAACGCACAATGGAGGAGAAGGAATAGATTTGGTGGTGGATTTACTGGCAAAGCCTTTTTCAAGAAAACCTGGAAATTACGAAAATCCAACCCCCCACCTAGCAGCCCTGTCCCAGTCAGGGAAAGGCAAAGCCTTTTTCAAGAAAACCTGGAAATTACGAAAATCCAACCCCCCCACCTAGAAGCCCTGTCCCAGTCAGGGAAAGGATCCGCAGAGAGCTTCCAAAGCATCAGAGGGATCTCATTGTTGAAAGATATCAGTCAGGAGAAGGGTACAAAAGAATTTCCAAAGCATTAGATATACAATGGAACACAGTGAAGACAGTCATCATCAAGTGGAGAAAATATGGCACAACAGAGACATTACCAAGAACTGGATGTCCCTCCAAAATTGATGAACAGACGAGAAGAAAACTGGTCAGGGAGGCTTCCAAGAGGCCTACAGCAACATTAAAGGAAGTGCAGGAATTTCTGGCAAGTACTGGCTGTGTGCTACATGTGACAACAATCTCCCGTATTCTTCATATGAATGGGCTATGGGGTAGGGTGGCAAGACGGAAGCCTTGTCTTACAAAGAAAAACATCCAAGCCCGGCTGAAGTTTGCAAAAACATACATCAAGTCCCCCAAAAGCATGTGGGAAAATATGTTATGGTCTGATGAAACCAAGGTTGAACTTTTTGGCCATAATTCCAAAAGGTATGTTTGGCGCAAAAACACTGCACATCACCCAAAGAACACCATACCCACATTGAAGCATGGTGGTGGCAGCATCATGCTTTGGGGCTGTTTTTCTTCAGCTGGAACCGGGGCCTTAGTCAGGGTGGAGGGAATTATGGACAGTTCCAAATACCAGGCAATTTTGGCACAAAACCTTCAGGCGTCCGTTAGAAAGCTGTAGATGAAGAGGAAGTTCACCTTTCAGCTCGACAACGACCCAAAGCACACATCCAAATCCACAAAAGCATGGCTTCACCAGAAGAAGATTAACGTTTTGGAATGGCCCGGCCAGAGCCCAGACCTGAATCCAATTGAACATCTGTGGGGTGATCTGAAGAGGGCTGTGCATAGGAGATGTCCTCACAATCTGACAGATTTGGAGCACTTTTGCAAAGAACAGTGGGCAAATATTGCCACATCAAGATGTGCCATGCTAATAGACTCCTACCCAAAGAGACTGAGTGCTGTAATAAAATCAAAAGGTGCTTCAACAAAGTATTTGTTTAAGGGTGTTTACACTGATGCAACCAGGTTATTGTGAGTTTTTATTTTTTATTTTTCCCCCTCAAAGATTTCAGTTTGTTTTTCAATTGAATTTTTCGTTATAGGTCACATTAAAAGTGGAAAAGTTTTGACATGATTTATCTTTGTCTCATTCTTTTACATCACAAAAACCTGGCATTTTAACAGGGGTGTGTAGACTTTTTATATCCACTGTAATGTGAAGTCATGGGGCACTGTGCTACATCCAGCAAAAAAATGTTGTCTCCCTCTTTAACCCCCAATGCAACACACTATACTGTACATGGAATTCATATTGCCTCATAAGTTAGCAGCTAGTGGCTTTTATTAGGAGTCTGGCTAGTTACTCTATCTAAAATTATTGTGATGACATGAACATTATAACAGACAGTTTAGCTATTAATAATTTTCCTTTTAGATGTGTTTTCCTGCCTCAGTAGCTAATCTATGCTCAGTAGCTAATTAATCCACTGTTTTTATTTGTACAATGACTTGCTGCTATAGGCAAATATTTAGTGGAATGCGACGTTGCCATGATTATTTCATTTAAAAAAAACTACCTAGCGTTAGCGATAAATGCTATCAACGTTAGCTAGCTAGTAACGTTAGCTAACGGAAATATATTTAACTAACCTCTGTTTAATCTAACGTAAGTCCTTCAAAAATCATTCTGGTGACATGAACAATGTAACATACTGATTTAGCTAATAACAATTTGACTATATAGAGATGGTGTCATGCTTTCAAGCCTAAGTAGCTAATCTATGCTCATGTAGCTAAGCTAATTCTCTGTTTTCACTTGTACAATGACTTGATAATATAAGCAAACGTTTAGTGGAATGCTGAACTTGAAGAAATGATAATTTCATCAAAAATAAATGCTAGAAGAGTCTCAGTCTAAACCAGCATGAATTCACTTTAAATCATTCTGGTGACATGAACATTATAACCAATGATTTAGCTATTGAAAAGTTGCCTTTGGTAGAGAGGGTGTTATGTGTTTAAGCCTCAGTAGATAATCAATTTTTCAGTAGTTAAGTAATTTCTCTGTTTTCATTGGTTTCTACAGCTCCACTTCTAACTGAGGGCTAAACTTATCAATTGTACCTTTTAAATTGTAGACATGGCAGTTAAATTAAAATGAAATCTGACAATTAAAATGAAATCTGACAATTAAAATGAAATTTAACAATAACACATGGGTACATTGGCTATATGCCCATGCCCTACCAAAGTCAACATATTTTTACAGTAAGAATAGGGAGGGCATTTTCCAAATAAATGAAAATCTTGAAAGGTATTGGTTTCATTGTTGCCACCTGTAATAGTGAATACATCATCGAAATGAAACAATTCTAATAGTTTGCTAAATCATTGATGTTAATACACATTCTTATGTAAACATACCTTTGAAAATTATAACGATTATCTCTTCTGAGCCCATTATTATCGTACAACAAGCAAAAGGTGAATTCATTAATATGCTCTGCGCTGGGAAAGACTGATAAACATCCATTCAATTATATTTACCATGCAATTAGGCTACGTTTATTACATTCTGAAATGTTCAAGAAACTACCTACTTACATTGTTTGGTGCTTAAGGTGTTATACTGCTCTGCTAGTGTCAGACATTTGAAGTATCCATATTTATCTGATGCAGAAAATTGTATTATAATACCATTTGAGGTAAATGTCCTGAAAACTATTGCAATGTAACATGCAAGTACATTCAGTTTGGCCAAACAGTGGCAGCATAATAGCCATAACACAATATCAGTTGTTCTTTGTCACTCAGTGAGATTACATTTGGTACACATGATCAGGGTTGTGATTTTACTTTGTGTGAATGATGTTTCAAGTTGGCCACATGGGGGCACTATAGGAAAGGAAAAAACATAGATGTTGTATTGCTTGCAACTATGGATATAAGTTGAAAAAAAATGCTATCTGGCTAGTAGTAGCTTCAATGCTGAAACCCCCTAAATGCTGCTTGCAGCTTTAATTTTGTAGTGTTTTTCAAAAAATCCAAAATGGCAGAAAATCCATCATGGTGGACTTTATGGGTCTCAATGGCAAAAATGTTCATCATGAGGAGATACACCTATGTACCAATTTTCAAGACTCTAGGTCACAATGGGTGGGCGTGGTGAGCTTGCAAAAAGTGCGACTTTGGAGGCTTGTGACAGTGCCACCATGAGGCTGACATGCATGCCACTGCACCAAAAGTTGCAGCCCTTGGCCCTTTACTACCATAAAAATTTGGGCACCTTTTCCCTTTGACGTGTACGATCACACTGGTGTGATCAGGCAAGAGTGGTCCCTGAAGCGTACGATCACACCGGTGTGATTACAACGTATCAAATCAGGATATGAACATTTACTTACGTAGCAACACCACAGGTCATATTTTGCTAAAATAACCATATTTGCCTTCATTGCATGTTTAGAATTGCCATTTGTACTGCATTTGCCTTCATTGCACATGTATACATCCCACTTGTAATGTATATAATACTTGTAAAGTTTCTGCCCTCTTCTGTTTGCACTGCTGGTTAGACACTAACTGCATTTCGTAGTACTGTACTTGGTCAATGACAAAGTTGAATAAAAAAAAATCAAAACTCATAATATGCCTCGAATGATGTTAGCAACAACTTACCATATCCCGGGAGAGCTGATGACTGGTCAAAATCATTGGGCAAAAAATCCATAGAAGTTAATAACCCGAAAGTAGCTAACGTTGTTGGCGCTGCTATGTTCATTTATGCGAATCAACCAAAGATAATGGTAAGACTGGTTAGCCTAATTGAACGGACTGTCACCCCCAGTCATTTCCATTTGCTTGTCTTCTGGGCAGATTTGTGAATCGGCTCCTTTATTTAGTGTCTTTGGTTGGGTAGACCTTACGACTCCCAGACTGCATTGCAATGTAAACAGAAATGGCCGTGCACTCAGACCATATTTATCTAAAATAGCTCTCAATCATCACTATAACCTTAAAAAAAACAATTTACACCGATGACACATCTATTATTAAGTATGCAAGAATCGGAATTCATTATTGGTCATACGCACTTAAAACATGTGAATAATAACATAAATAAAGAAATTATTACCACACAAATCATTATCAGATAGTAAGCTTGTTTTATTGATACAAGTGACGCGTGCCAGTACTTTTCGCGTCGGTACTCATTCCGAAAAATCACATCACTCTTGACAGTCGCTCATTAGTTATTCTGAAATCTCATTTACCTAGCTACTACATTTTTCTTTAGAAACTATAATGTCTTTCAAACGGAGACAGCTCACAAATGAAGAAATCCTCGAGTTGTTTTTTAATTCTGATAATGAGTCAAAATATCAGAGTGAGGCGTCAGACTCTGACAGTGACAAGGAGCTCCCCACCAATCTTGTGGCTATAGAGAATCCTGAACCTGAGGCCCCTGAGGTAACCACCCAAATCCTCACTGAAAATGCTGATGAGGATGGAGGCAGGCCACTTGTGGGTGATGTGGTGGAGGTCAGCAGCAGCCCCCCCCCCCGTCCCTGCCATTGCCCTTGACGAGGGCCAGTCTGGAGTGCAAACCCCTTTGCCATCCCCCACTGAGGCTGAGTGCTTCAAGCTCTTTATGACAGAGCAGCTGGTTGGAGACATAGTGGAGGAGACCAGCCGCTATGCACTGGAGCTGCAGGAGAAGACAGAGCCAGGAATAAGGGGAAAGCTTGCCAAGTGGGTGTCAACAACTACTGGTGAAATGTATACCTTCTTGGTGGCTGTCCTCCTCATGGGAATAGTGAGAAAGAACTCTGAGGGAATACTGGAGTTCAGATCCCATGTTTGCTACACCTTTCTTTGCAACCCTCTTTTCCCAAGACCGCTTCTTAGTCCTCCTACGATGCCTGCACTTTGCAAATAATGCGACAGCAAACCTCCAAGACCCCTTGCACAAAATAAGGAGAGTTCTATCAGGACTGAAAAAAGCATTTGGTCAGGTCTTTGTCCCCTACAAAGATCTGTGCATCGATGAATCCCTAACGCTGTGGAAGTGTAGGTTGGCATTTCGACAATATATTCCCTCCGAAAGGCACAGGTGTGGGGTCAAATTATTTGTTCTGTGTGATGTCAAGACAGGATTTGTTCATGACATTATAATATACACAGGGTCCACTACTGACATCCAGCATTATGAGGGTCTTGGTGTGTCCGGATCAGTGGTAATGACCATGCTGGCTCCTCACCTCGGCAAGGGCCATACACTTTATGTGGACAACTGGTACAGCAGTCCAACTCTGTTTCAGCATCTCTTGTCTAAGAGCACTGGGGCCTATGGCACAGTCCGGAGTAACAGGAAGTGGATGCCCAGATTCAGCAGCAGGAAGATGCAGAAAGGGGAGGTTGAATGCTTGGACAATGGGAATCAGCTAGCTATGAAGTGGCATGACAAAAGGGATGTTCATGTCCTCTCCACTGTCCATACTGCCACCATACTGCCACTCCTGTCAGGTGGTCCACCAACAGGAAGGGTGGACCACCTGACAGGAGAGAGGAATGTGAAACCTGACTGTGTGCAGGAATACAGTAAAAAGATGGGAGCTGTTGGTAGGGCTGACATGGTCAACAGCTTTGTGGAGTGTGCCCGCAAAACCACTAAGTGGTACAAGAAGATATTCTTCCATATTGTAGACACTGCACTCCTCAACAGCCATATTGTACACCGCCATCTGACAGGTAAGATAATAACTGAACAAGCTGTTTCTTTGTAATTGGATATACAGATGGGTCAATATAATTGCATAATGTAGCTCTCTCACTCATTATCTTCAACTCCCTCACACTAATAGGTGAGGTTATCACATACCAAAAATATTGGGAGAACCTCATGGGAGAGCTGCTGGAGGAGCATCACATCCCTTGCTGTCCACCCGCAGGAGGCCGGCCTTCTGGTGACAACCCCCTGCCCTTCACTACACGACATTTCCCAGCTGAAATGCCTCAGACAGATGCCCAAGGCAGCCGAACCAGGAGGCACTGCAAAGTATGTCTGTCCGGGACCAGGAGCAGGAAGCTGAGGAAGTTAACAATGTACATGTGTGTACCTTGTGACACACCCCTATGTGTTACACCATGCTTTGGGGAGTACCACACTCTCAAGCACTATTGAGCAATTGTATTCCTTGTTGTTCTGTTTTGTGTGGTCTTTTGTTACTGCCATGCATGTTTTTTCTTCTAGTAAGTGTCTTACTACCCAAATAAATTGCTCTAGTAAAATGTATTTAGTTAGTCTTTCAGGGGCATAAGCCTTTTTCACAGCACTGTATATCTAACTTTGTGCGTTATTTATATTCCCTTTAGAGGAATTGTAAATAAACCGGTTTTTTTTCAGTGGAATGCCCGTGTGCAGTGTCGTCAATACAGTTAATGCCTTTTCTTACTGTTTTTAATTCCAAGAAAACTATGCAATGCCAGTCGTAAAAGTTGACAGACCATAAGGTAAACCTTAGCTATACCCAACCTAGCTAACGTCAATGCATCGGCTAAGTACTTTACCTCTAACCTACGAACACCAACTGACAAGTTTTTTAGAAAAACATATATTTTCACTGCATATTGCACTGGGTTAGGCTAAATGATATCCGCTACTGTGTTAAATGGGCTAAGCACTGTTTAACAGCATATTACAATTTACACAAGTGCCATGCTTTGCAAATAATGTGCTTTTAGCCACCACAGTAGTACATTAGTTGATGCATTGAAAGAAACACGCTGGCTAATGGCTAGCTCAAGTAAATTCTACACTACAGACTTGTCTCAATGTATTATTTTGTTAGTGTTTTTATAATGATTTACCTACGTTATTGCTGGTAGACATATACAAATATAATTTTAAATTGACTGTTCAAAATAAAAAATAAGGAAATATTTAGCAAGCAGCTTGGTTCTGGTAAACTGCAGCGAATGGAGCTGCAGGTCATTCCTGTGACGTCATAAGCACATTCTAGAACTCAGAGCTAATACTGAAATCAAACGCAAAAAAACTTGCGCTGGGGGGCCTGGAAGAGATATTTGGAACTTACGCGTGAAAAGGTTAAGACATATTATCTCACGGGAATTTGCAAAAAACACCCTTTTTTGCCAGAAGAATAATAGTAATGAACCGGAACCAACAAAATAGGGTTTCACCAGTGAACTTCTGAAACCCTAATAATGAACTGGAACAAACACAATAGAGTTTCACCAGTGAACTGCTGAAACCCTAATAATAATAATGAACCGGAACAAACACAATAGGGTTTCACCAGTGAACTGCTGAAACCCTAATTAACACTGGACGCTGCCAGGCAAAGTGGCCTTGCCCCTAAAATTCTTTCCCTGGTCTGTTATGCTCTTCAAACAGGTTGCTCTAGAGTTCATGAGACTGGTATCTGTGGACCTCAAGATTACATTTTACGAAGGCCTATACAGTAATCATTCAAAGCTCCTTGAATTCTACCAGGTCAAGAATGGTGGAGGGATGGAGTTAAATTACATGATGAACAGTCTTGACAAAGACGTAGGTTTGATTATATTTATTGAAATTAACGTCTTCTCTACAGTTATTAATTACTGTTTTGGTGTATTGATAACTGCTACTTTTCTAATACATATCAGTATTGGGGATGCAACCTTAACATTGGCAACCACATTAACAATGTAGTAAACCAGTACATTGTGCTTTTGTTGTTGGAGTTCCAATCGAAGAGAGGCTATGCTCTGAGGCTTGCCATACTTCATGCGAGAAGACCCTACCAATTTCATGTGAGGTACACAACCCTACAATACAACATTATGCTTTCTCCCATGATGCACTGTAACATACAATGAAGTCATGTCCACACTTAGATTGTAAGGCAAGTTGAATTTCTGTCGCCATATGAAGTGATTATAACACACAGACCATCTCAAATGTGAACCACTACAACTACAGTATATACAGATATTTATTTTGCCAATGTTTTATTTGTTTTACTCAAATGTTCTCCCTAATTTCATAATACGTATATAGTGTAGAGCCTGCTTCATCGTAGCAACTCCCAGCGGGCTATGGACAGTCAATGATCAGATGTCTTCAGAAGCACATCCAATGCTGTTATGGTTCTTATCACAGTGTTCACTTAAGTAGTTTTAGGATAGTGAGGAATGGTAGAAGAGACTGCTAGAATAGTGATATTCAAACCCATGCTCACTCTGTGATGTTAAGAACGTACAATAGCAACTTAAACCACTGCACCCCACCAGGCCATGCTACACATTCAGTTGAGAACAGTGATTTGGAATGCTTTGTTGTCCAGGAGAAACTACATCTGTTTCTTTCCTGTAGTGATTGTAAGACTGCAATGCAAAAATCAGTACCATACATTAAACACAATACTAGGTTTGGACGATAACTTCCATATAAACAATTATTGATAGCTGTTGAAGGTTGGGAAATTTAAATATGCTCATGTTTAAGCATATTTGAACATATCGCACATCTCTGGAGCATGGCAGTGCAGAATACTGCAGTGCCCTTAGTCAAATGGCCTATTGTTGACATAATTGATGTGGCACTGTGTAGAATTCCAAATTCTATACAAAAGCTGTAAAAACGCGGTTCAGATGGGGCAATAAATCCATATACTACACGTTGCTGATTTTGCCATTTGAACAGGAAAAGTCCCATCTAAATTGCTTTTCTATTTTTAAAATGTCAAGAAATATATTTTTTTACAGCTTTTGTAAGCTGGTCACTATAAAAGGGAAATGTGGCAGCAGATTTCTTCACAGTGCACTTTTAGTACAGCGTATGTTGTAGAAAGAGCTGATTGCCTCAACACACCAAATGTTAGAGGAAACCTTACATGCTTTTCCCTCTCATTTTCAGTTTTGGGTGACCATGGCCATTTGCTGCACTACAGACAATCTGTTGTTTTTTGCAAATAGAAAAAGAACAGACACTTTTACCTGAACTAAGAATGCATTCTATTTTCAGCGAAGACGTAGGAGAAATTATGGTTATTGATGCAGCCACCCTACATGCCTGCATCAATATGCAACAGTTTATTAGCAGACAGTTTTATAGAAGTTGTATTGGAGAATATTTTGTATGACAATGGCTCGAATCTTTGTCTAGTTTTGTTCTGTTCTTCAGAAGACAACTGATTCGGAGGAAGTCACCCGTGGCGTGACAATCAGTATCCTTGTCATTGTGGATGGAGCTGGAGCAGATGCCAGCTGACATTGTTGACGTTGCCCTTGTGATAGAAGGGCAGGTGATCATACATGAGCTTCACTTTGATTGAACTCCTTTATTGTCTGAACATGAATTCTCCAAAATTCTCCAAAAAGAATTCTAATTAAGACAACTAATTCAAGTGTTGTCGTTTTTTTACTCACAGTAGTTGAGTTAATTCCTCTGACAACGTTAATGTAATTTGCCTAAATCTTTCATAAATCAGTTTTTGAAATGCTGAACACTTAAGCGTTCCCTATTTTTTTACATGTGGCCTTCAGTCTACAAACTACAACCTTCTTTTGATTGAGGCAATTGATTTGCAATCATCTCTTCCCATTAATTACAGTCCCTTCTAAAAAAAACAATTCTGAAGGTTGTCTTTGCTCAGTGTTTGAATTTCTATTTACTCTGTCATAAAACCATGTTTCAGTGGTGCCATTTATAAATGTATATGGGTTTATTGGACAGTGGAATAAGATTACAAAAACATAATTTAGAATGGCCTTTTAATAAAATAAGGCAACTGATAGAAGACAATGTGGAGTGAAAATTGGTGTTCTCATTGTATTAGAGGGCTCTTCAGTAGACAACTGACTACCTGCTGGAATTGTAAACATGTCTCTTGTGATGTGGGGTTAAGAACACCCCAAACGGTCTGGACTGATGTAATGAGAATTTAGGGAATTTTTATTACTACTAGGGTAAGCTTGCTTAGTATTACTCTTAAAATGTTGTAATAAGATGTTTTTCTAGAAGTTGACAACATGCAACTGGACTTTGATTGTTTTCATGTTCTGTTATCAAAAATTAAAAGCAACCTCATTTTGGAAGTTTTTACTTAAGTTAAGTGGTTATTAATGGCCGTGTTTTGACCTTCTAAACCACATTGACGAGGTATATATTTTTTTCTCAATTTGTGTAGAGCAAAGTTGCTTGTGAACTATTTGGTTGACCATACTTGCAAACTTATTATCCATAATGACATTTATAAAAACAGCCTTTTTTCAAGTCATGTACCTACGTGCAGAGATTGTCACGACTCCCGGCACTCAGGACAGAGGTAGGATCCAGAAGCAGATACAGACACAGGGGTAAAAGGACAATGATGATGTTTATTGTAGTAGTCTGAGATGACAGTGGAGATACGTAAGAATTACGTAGGCGGGCATGAGTGTATTGTTGGAGGGTGGATAATGGGTAGCAGTGGTACGAAGTCCGGGAGGCAAGAATGGTCAGAAGGTCAGGCAGGGTTTGGTCAACAGAGCGGGGAGTCAGTCCAGGCGAAGGTCGATAACGGGAAGGCGGATAGGTGATCCAGGTAGTTGGGAGGGAGGTGCAGGACGGGTCTCGGAACAAAGGGTCTGGAAACGAACGGAAAAAACACGGTGAGCAGAAGATAACAAAAACAGGATACTCGGGGAATTCGGATAGCTTGCTTAATTAAGTAGAGAACACTGTAATAATTACGTGGCTGTACAATAATCCGGCAGGGACTGAAAGCAGACCTCTCCCATTTATAGGGAGAGTGGCAATCAGCCCCCCCAGGTGTGTAGACTGGTGCAGGTGCTCAGGATCAGTGGAGATTACGGGTGCTCTGGTGCAGGGGTGCCTTCATGGAGTGCCGGGAACAAGGAGACTGGTACTTGGGGAGATGTAATGACAGACAAACATAGAAATGAACAAAACGCACACATAAGGAACCAGAGGCATGGAGAGACACAAAAGGAAAGGGAAAAACACGCCCCGAAGGGCTCAGGAGGGCTGAGTCCTGACAGAGATGTTGGCGTGGATTAAGTCAGAGTCCTGGTGGTTGAGATTTGAGCCAAGTGTTTACAACCCTGGGGTCCACATGTACATTTTATTTACCCAGTCAAAGAACCATAATGGCATTATTTGCTCCTTCTTTTATTAGTTACCACAGTCCCTGACCTTAATATCATCGAGCGCACTCTGGGGAGATCTCAAACGTGCGGTTCATGCAAGACGACCAATGACTTTGCATGACCTGGAGGAATTTTGCCAAGATGAATGGGCAGCTATACCACCTGCAAGAATTCCTGGGCCTCATAGACAACTATTACAAAAGACTGCACCCTGTCATTGATGCTAAAGGGGGCAATACACAGTATTAAGAACTAAGGGTATGCAGACTTTTGAACAGGGGTCAGTTCATTTTTTGTTGCCAGGTTTTGATTTATTATTGTGCCATTCTGTTATGACCTACAGTTGAATGTGAATCACAAAAGAAATAAAATACATGTTTTGCCTGCTCTCTCGTTTTCTTTACAAATGGTTCATACATTACAAATTCTCCAAAGGTTTGCATACTTTTGAGCACAACTGAACTTAATATTTGTAAACACTTGTAAATTTTCTGCTCTCTATTTGCACTTCTGGTTAGATGCTTACTGCATTTCGTTATACTGTACTTGTACTGTTCAATAACAATAAAGTTGAATCTAATCTATTAATTATTATGCAGTTATTGCACTTATGATCCTGTTTGTTTATATGGATAACAATTTCAATGTTTTCTATTATGTTATTGACACACCAAATATGGTCTAGACTAACATACCCTGAAATGTCTCCAACAAAAATCTTTGGTCACGCTTGTAGGCGATGGGATGACGACATTAGCTGGCAAAGCTAATTTGCAAAACATATTGTTGGGTATAAAGGTCGTGAGAATGACAGACTGAGACTAATCTCACTGTGAACAGGGTATTCCAGGATTTTACACTGAGTTCACTGTTTTTACCCTACTTCATACTATTACATTTTTAAAAGAGATTCCGTTATTAATTTTGGTATTTTACCGTCCGCTAACTCTGTTGCTACACATCCAGTAACAGCTTGGCATGGCCTGTGCCGTATCGGCTGTTGCATTTCTATGTTCAGTGTATTTTGGTTCTAGTTAGTCTGTTTCTATTTTCTGTTGTTTCAAGTAGTTGTGTTTATTGCTTTCACTTGTGTTTCATTTAGTCTTGCCACCTGTGTCTCATTTGCCCCTCATCACCTCCCTATTTAGTTTCTCTAGTTCTCTTTGTCTTGGTTGGCCATTGTCTCTTGTGACCTCTGAGTTCCTTGGTGCTGTTTTGTTTTCCATTTCAAAGTTTGGACTGAAGTACTTTGTTTATTTACCTCTGTGCATGCAGCTCTGATTCAGAAAACGTTTTGCTGATTGAAAAAATTACATTCACTATATTGTTGGAATTAGATTGAAAGACCCGGGGCAACGAAATGGGGCAAGGAGTAGGTGAACTCCCACTAAGGCACACACTCTGAACACAGGTCGCAGCCTCCGTTACACCTGTAGAATGCACTGAACACAGTCCTTCCCCAGAAGCCTTCATAGGAGGGGAGGTATTCGCTTTAGTTTGCAGGGACAATGTCTGGCCATTACACTGCAACTACGCAGAAAGTAAAACGGAAACAGTGTTGAAATTATAAAAAACAACTGGTGAATAACAAGGTAATAGATGGGAAGCACTGTGCTTTAGTTTGCAGGGGCAATGCCTGGCTGTTACACTGCATATATGCAGAAAGTAAACTAGAAACAGTGTTGAAATTATAAAGAAACAACTGATAAATTGCAAGTTATTAGGAAGGAAGAGCTTTGCTTTAGTTTGCTGGGGCAAAGTCTGGCCATTACACCACAACTACACTGAAAGATGGAAGTTGACACTAAGTGGAAAGAAGGCTAATACTGGTAAATTGCATTGTAATTGGAGGACAGCCATTTGCATTGCAAATGTGCAAGGTAATATGGCGCTAATAGGTAAGTAAAGGAGATAGTTACAGAGGCATATCTAAAATTCAGACCATTACTAGCAGTAAAAATATGAACGTTTGTGGAAAGAACAATGAACATCTAAGGAACCGGTAGGTACACTCAAAATACACATGAAATAAAAGGTTAACAATGTTTGAAAAGGGAGAAGGCTAACGCTGAATTGCACGTAAATACTAGATGGTGTAGAATTTTAAATACAGGGGAATTTAACAATTGAGTTGTGCTGAAATAGTAATATTAAGTAATGTCAGGAAAGTAATGAAATACAGGAGTGCAACATATCAACTGTTGATGAGTGCAACATATCAATCATTCTAATGTTGTTGTAGTGGTTTTCATTCTGTATTGTTTTGTGGAACTTTCCTTAGTTTCCTTGGTATTTCAGCATAAACAAATGATAAATTGGTGACTAGCATGCCCTTACCTAGTGTTGCACTCTCTAAATTAAATTTTCCTTGTCTCCTGCTCTGTTTAAAGAGCAGGAGACATGAGGTCTTGGCCCACACCTCCCGAGTACCAGGCTCTAAAGACTCGTTGCTGCCCCTGTCCAAAGTCCTCCTGCTTGTGCTGCAGATCCAGATTCCAGCTGTCATTCTGCTGCTGCTGCTGACCACCCACCCCCTCGGTTGTCCCTGTCCTTGTCCATCTGGTTATGCTTCTGACCTGGATTAGGTTTTATAGACTCTGGACACAGCCCAAATGCATTTATTGCCGTAAGCGAAGCCGGCCTAGAAGAGTGAATGTGACTGACTGACTGGCTGACTGACCCTTATTAAATAGTGTAGTGGTTAGAGACGCAGATTACTGAACAACAGGTCCCGCGTTTGACACCCGTCACAGTTAAAACGCATTATGCCTTAGGATTTGTTTAGGAAAGACAAAAACTTCGCTGGCTACACCCTTCACTAGCTACGTTATAGGAAGCCTAAAATAACAGTTCTGGTGGATATTAGGATTTGTTCAGGATAGACAAACACTTCGCTGGCTACACGATTCTTTCATCTTTTCACTTGACGAAAAAGTCAGTTATCGTCACCTATATTGATAGTTATTGTATCAATGTCATTCATGAATGGCTAATAAGCTGTTAGAACGGCCAGTGGCAAAAGCAATTCATTTCATAGATGCTATTTGTGGTGGAGGTAAACTTAAGAAATGTTAGTCAGTTTAACACAATGCTTAATGGTGTCTTGCGACATATTCATACTTGGTGTGATGTTAATGCGTCACAAATGATCTAATGTTGAAATGCTACACCAACTCTTGGCCAATGTGTAGGTCTGTGGTGTAGTGGTTAAAGACACAGCCTCTTCCATGGGAGACCCAGGTTTGAATCCAGGGAGGGCAACAACAATTATTGCTTTTTATTGCGGGCCGGCTGAACTAGGCTTGCCTGGTTTCTTGTTAATTATTACAACTTGTACTCTAAAAAATATTCACCCGGCAGAGCCAGAAGAGGACTGGTCACCTCTCCAGACCTGGTTCCTCTCTAGGTTTCTTCCAAAATTTCGGCCCCTCTTAGGGAGTTTTTCCTAGCCACTGTGCTTCAACACTGTTGTTGCTTGCTCCTTGGGGTTTCAGGTTGGGTGTTTTGTAGAAACCCCTCATGACAACTGCTAAAAAGGTCTTTTAGCAGTTGTAAAAAGGGCTTTATAAATAAATTTGATTGATTAAAGAAATTGTCATTGGACTATCCAATTATATTCAGTAAAGTCACAATAAATCTGTGTTGAAAAAAACTGTATGATTACTAAATGTGTCAACATTGTTTATATGTACAATTTAGTTTTTTTAAGTATGTAAGTTCATTAGCTTATTTTCTTAACCCCATCATCAGAACACAAAATATAAGATGATTTAATCCTTTGTACATTCTCATTTGCTGTTTCTTTCTACAGCAGGGCTGCCCAACCCTGTTTCCTCTCCAACCTCCATTGCTAGAAACCTGATTTAGCTTGTTCCTCAGCTAATTATTACAATCAGGTGTGTTAAAATATGCTTGGAAAGAAAATCTACAGGACTGTAGTTTTCCAGGAACAGGGTTGGGCAGCCTTGTTCAACAGATTCCAGCCCTAGCCCTGCAAGGCAACAATTAGGTGTGTGAAGCTTTGCGGAGATGAAGCAGCCAGCCATGTGAAATGAAATGAGATTTGAGACTTTATTTCTCTCTACACTGTATAACAGGTGCAGTAAATTTCTTATGAATATTTAGTTCTATTAAGTTGGCCCCAGGTACACCGGCTATGGTCTTTCATATCATATGGGGTGAATGTGGGGACAGAGGAGTGCCTTGTTGAAATCAAACAGTAATGAAAAGGGCAACATGGTACATCATCCATAAACATAAATCTCTTTTACATGAAATATGTAGGAAATGTCCAAGATGTTATTCCGAAATTGTGATAATAAGATTTTCTCAAAAGCAATCATTGGTGAAGTGATTTACACAAATGTAAACACAGAATCCTACTCCACATTCTAATCACTTTTGTTCTGAACCTACTCTGCTCATGGGTCACCTGGCTCATATCTAGTAGACAGCCCGGTTCTAAAATGAATGTAATCAACTGTTACATGCTGCAGAACACACAGACAACAGGCACAGAGCTTCTATTATTTCAACCTGGTAGCGTTGTGGAAATATTGTGTACTGTATCTCAGTGGAAGCGCAGTGTATCTTAATCTGTGAAAACAACAAGTTTGGAGAGCAAATGGTCTCTTGTCTTGATATCTTTCCCCTCCTTTTCTCTGTTGTGTCTTCACCCACCTACTTGTGTTGACAATATCACTCTCCCTCTTCCCTATTTTAGCCTGTCTAGACACCCTGTGTAGTTCAGTGTTGGTTTGGGATTCATCACTATACTCCTTTCAGTACTTGGTCTCTCTCTAATTAGGCAGGGGCTGGAGTTTCACCCATGTGATCAGAGATCAGTACCAGTCCATGTGTGATGTAATTATTGTGTGTGTCTGTAGCTACTTTACCCATATGGGAGGTTCAAAGATGAAGCTGTGACAGGGTTCAAGGCAGGGGTTTGGGGCTGGCTGATTCTGCCAGAAGGACACTGACCATGTAGACAGATGGGCATAATCTTAGGTATTTGAATATACTTTATATATAGTCGCAGGTTAGGTAGTTGGTTTACAGTAATGAATCACCAGTTTTACCAACTTAGTTTAAGGTTAGTTTCCCCTTTTAGTATAACAACAACCCAAAGACCACAGCCAAGACAACACTGGAGTGGCTACAGGACAAGTCAGTGAATGTCCTTGAGTGGCCCTCACTGACCCCTTCTGTCATGTGCAGCTTGTCCCTCACCTTCTGCTCCTCTGCAAGCTCACTGGACAAGGCTGTGCGCAGCTGAGCAAAAAGGGAAGAAAACTATACTTTGAAATACTCTAAAATTCTTACACTGCCTGCTTGGATTGTCTTCCTCTATCCACAGCATCTTCTAAATCCTCCACCTCCTTGTTTATGTTCACTCTATTACTTTGTGAACCACTTCGAAACGAAGGTTGATGACATCCACACCTCATTTGGGTTCACTGGTTCCTCACACACAAAACGTGTCTATGCAATTAAAGTGAATTTCATCATAGCTCATCTACTTAATGTACTAATTATTAATGTTGGCAATGATATATTTGTTTCCTAAAAATACAACATCTCAACACAATCTAGAATGAGCAAATTAGAATTTGTCAGTGGAGGCCAGAAATATCGACTATCTCTTTATTCATCTGTTCATAAAATACCACGTTTTAGCATTCATAGCAAACAGTTACTACTTCCTTAACAAGATGGCGCTCAGAGAATATGATAACAATGCACCGAATTAAATGCTAAAATGCTTGGTATTTTATGAATAGAACTCCAAAAGTCCAAGAGTTATTTTTGAAACACCAACGTTGATCATGCCCTTGTGTCTGGCTGAATAAATTTCAAGCAAGTGCAAAAAAAACATGACTACATTAATTGAATTGAGTAAGTTGTACTTATTTGGTTGTGTGCTTGTCCAACACACAATACCCCAAAATGACCAAGCAAAAACAGGTATTCAGACATTTTTATAAATCTACAGTTAGGTCTGGAAATATTTGGACACTGACAGTTTCATAATTTTGGCACTGTACGTCACCACAATGGATTTGAAATTAAACAACCGAGATGCAATTGAAGTGCAGATTTTCAGCTTTAATTCAAGGGGTTGAACAAAAATATTGTATGAAACGTTTAGGAATTACAACCATTTACATACACAGTCCCCTAATTTCAGGGGCTCAAATGTAACTGGACAAATTAACACAATCATAAATAAAATGGAAATACTTTGTCGAGAATCCTTTGGAGGCAATGACTGCATGAAGTCTGTAATGCATAGACATCACCAAACGCTGGGTTTCCTCATTTGTGATGTTTTGCCAGGCCTTCACTGCAGCTGTCTTCAGTTTTTGTTTGTTCGTGGGACTTTCTGCCTTAAGTTGTCTTCAGCAAGTGAAATGCATGCTCGATCGAGTTGAGATCAGGTGATTGACTCGGCCATTGCAGAATGTTCCACTTCTTTGCCTTAAAAAACTCCTGGGTTGCTTTCTAAGTATGTTTTGGGTCATTGTCGCTCATTAAAGTGAAGCGCCGTCCAATCAATTTTGCTGAATTTAGCTGAATCTGAGCAGACAATATATCCCTATACACTTCAGAATTCCTACGGCTGCTTCTGTCTTCTGTCACATCATCAATAAACACTAGTGACCCAGTGCCATTGGAAGCCATGCATAGCCATGCCATCACACTGCCTCCACCGTGTTTTACAGATGATGTGGTATGCTTCGGATCATGAGCCGTTCCAAGCCTTCTCCATACTTCCCATCATTCTAGTACAGGCGAATGCCACATCTGCAATCAACTCGACATTTTACCTGCATAAAAATAACAAAGGAATAGCCCACACCTGTCCATGAAACAGCTTTTGAGTCAATTTTCCAAATACTTTTGGTCCCTTGGAAAAGAAGGGACTACACATTAAAGAGCTGTAATTCCTAAACCCTTCCACCAATTTAGATGTGAATACTCTCAAATTAAAGCTGAGAGACTGCACTTTACACCCATATTCACTATTTATGTCACGACAGCAGGTAAGGACCCAAGCGCGGACTGGGAAGGGGAAAGAGAGAACCGTCGGGGATGGACTGCGAGGCGTCCTACGAACCGGTGGCGAAAGTACAGACGAGCAGCAGGCAGAGTAGTCGGGGACAGGCGAGAGGTCGTAATTCTGGCGGAGAACAGACGTACAGGCAGAGCTCAGGCAGAATGGTCGTGAATGGGCGATCGGTCGGTACA
>JACXGI010001318.1:69642-83794 GCA_016801175.1 Esox masquinongy
CCCCCCCCCCCCCCCCCGACGGACGCCCCCAGGCGGACCACCCGGGGCGCCCGGCCGCCAGCAATGGAAATCCCGGAGCACCGAGGGATCTAGGATCTGGCGCCGGGGAACCCAGCAGCGTTCCTCAGGCCCATACCCCTCCCAGTCCACCAGGTATTGGTACCCGCGACCCCGACGCCTGGAGTCCAGGATTCGGCGGATCGTGTACGCAGGACTTCCGTCGATTATCCGAGGAGGGGGTGGACGAGGAGGAGGAGGAAGGAGAGGGCTGTGACGAACGGGTTTCAGGCAGGAGACGTGAAAGGAGGGATGGACCCTGAGGGATGGAGGCAGCTTGAGGCGGACCACGACCGGATTGATGATCCGATCAATAGTGTAGGGACCGATGAACCTGGGGACAGCTTGCGTGATTCGGTGCGTAATGGCAGATCCTTGGCTGACAGCCACACTCTGTCCCCAACGGAGTAGGCAGGTGCAGGCGCACTGCACCGATTGGCATGCGTTTGGTAATTCCCGGAGGCCCGTAGCAGGTTGGCCCTGGCGCGATACCAGGTCCGGTGGCAGCGGCACACATGAGCCTGGACTGATGGCACCGCCAGGTCTCTCTCTTGGGTTGGGAACAGCGGGGGATGGTAGCCAAACAGGCACTGGAACGGGGACATACCGGTTGCTGACGTGGGTAGGGTATTGTGCACTCCTGAGCATCATTAGTGTCATAGCAAAGGGTCTGAAAACTTGTGTGATATTCCTTTTTTCCCATATTTTAATACATTTGCAAACTTTGAAAATTGTAAATTGATGAGGGAAAAAATATATTTCAACAATTTTTCGAAGTAACAAAAAAAGGTGTAAATAGTCAAGGGGCCTGAATACTTTCTGAATGCACTGTGTATAATAACTTTTCACTAACCAGAATTTCAAAAATAAAAATTAATGGCTTAGACTTCAGAGGGTCAGAGGGTGGTGACCATTTAAGGTTTTTGGAAAGAAACTGTTCAGGTCAAGGGACTTAATTGTCATTATTCACCTGTACTGCTTGTGCCTGCTGGAGAATATTTTTTTAAACAATGGGTGACCTGGGTAGGATAAGTCGGCGATTATCTTTCCTGCACATTTTTTTGCCCTAGAGTCATGTAGAACCTTAATGGACTGTACAATGTGTTGCAGTTTACACGTGCAGCAGTCAGACGGTGATAGAGGAGGTGAACACGGACTGTACGATAAATGTGAAAATCTCAATAAGGAGTGATTGTTTTTTCAGCTTCCAGAAAGTGGTACATACAGTGGTGTGTTTTCTTGGTGATCTCCGGGATATTCTTTTCGCACCAGATTGTAACCTGAGCAAAATGACTGAACCATTAGTTGAGGAACAGAGAAATCATACTCCCCCAGTCTCACATAGATTGCAGCATCATCTTCATTTTACTGATGAAATATTTTTTAATCAAACACTATTATTAAACCGTTTTTTATTAAAATATCCATCAAATTATACATTTAATAAAAATAGGATGAATTTTTAAGTTCACACACCATAAAACTTTTGAATTACATTGTACAATTTTATCAACAGAAGTTGGGAAAGACAATGATAAATAAAAAAAGAAGGGAGTCAATTCTAACAGCTTTTTCGCATCATAGTTTACTGAATTTTGAAGTTGTTTTTGTCAAATGTTGCACTGAATCCCCCATGGATTGATGTTTCAGCATTGTCTCAATGGAGATTTTGCTTTTTGACTAGCCACGTGTGACAGGCATCCGCTTTAATGAGCTTGCTACAATTAGCAATAGGTATAGTCATGGTATGGATGAACACTGAGGTGAAAGGTGAAGCTAACTGAAGCCGTGAAGTTCTTGAAAATACTGAGTAGATCATGGTTCTTTTGTTGGAGACAACTTCGGCTTGGTAAATGCGGCACTATACAAGCATACAGGACACACAGTAGAGCGAGGGAGGGGGAAAGAGAAATGACAAAGACACTACAGAATAAATGAGTCATGCATGGTGTGTGGCAGACATCCAATGACCTCTGGATATACGAGTGAGTGGGAACCTAGTAAATGATATCTTACCAACAAAGACAATGAATATACATGTACATTAAAATACCTTGGTGCACACACACTCATGAACATACAGACACACACCAGATCCAAAGTAAAACGAGAATCCAACAGCCATCAGTTTGAGAGTACAGTAAAGGATTAACATGGCTAGTGGCATAATGTGCCATGCACCCTGCATCCAATGATTTTGTTTAGAAGGCACCCAGAGGCCTCTTGGCCTATTTTAAGCAGGAGTCTGTGAAGGAACTGGATTTTGACCGTTTTACGATTAATTCCAAATAGTCCATTAATTCATGTAACCAATGAATTTAAAATATAAAGAGTATTACAATTACAGTACAAGTATCAAAGATATGTTCGCCAGAGATTGAAGATGCAGGCAGGAGTGTAAAACAGAGTGATCTACTCATGGGTTCAGCATAGGGGATTAAGGCAGGACTCTAGGTTCTGTAGTCAGACCAGATATAAACATTTGTAACATAAACATTCTGATAAAAGAACATGACCAGAAACACAGAGTATAGGCTAGGAAAGGACAATTGAGGACAGAATTATGTATGGCTATACTGAAGAATCATCGAATATGTAAATAAAGATTGAAATGACATTTTTTTCTTTTCCTTCATCTGTTGTAAGCAGAAAATTGGGGTAGGTGTAGCAATTAGAGGACCACTCCCATCTCCAAGAAGAGCAGACCAGCAAAAAGGGACACAACAGATGCACCAACGCATTCACTCTGCAGAGAAATACTACTGCTGCTCCACTGCCCTCTGCTGGCTATACATATATCTGCGTGCCCACATGCATGAGAGAAAAAAGGCACACGGACACACAGAAAGACACAAACACAAACGCACACAAACACACACGCTTTACAAGCTAATCCAAGACCTCTGTGATTAAAATATAAATAATTGCCATATAAGAAGCAAATTCTTGGCAATCATGTGGCGAGTTTGGTCGAGGTGTTGATAATTAGGTTGGCTCATTAAGAATGAAAATGTATACAGGCATGGTAATGCAGAGAACGTGAAGGACTACGCTGCACATCAGCACAGCACAGAGAAACACAGCTATTAACCGGAATGCTCTGATCACTGCATATTAGGACAGCTATTACTGTGATTATTACACGTACATGCAATTCATGTTTTGGAGTCAAGGTCAAGATTGCCACAGTTGGTATGATTATGGAATTGGCATTATCATGTTCACTGGTTAAAATCCCTTTGGGGCCAACCAGTGTACTAAATTGCGTATTTAAGCAATAAGCCATGAGGGGGTTTGGTATGTAGCCAACATACCATGGTTAAGAGCTGTTCTTAAGTAAAACGCATCATGGATTGCCTTGATACAGCACTTAGTCGTGGTATTTTGGCATTATTTTAAAAACTCCAAAACTCCAAGATGTCTTATTACTGTTTAAAAACCAGTTACCTATGAACATAGAGCAGTAAAATGTTTTGTGATGTCATATTTGTGGTATACAGTCTCAAGTGCAAAGACAAAACTACATCCAATCATGTGAAAATTTGAGCTGAATTTCAATCACTTTCATTACAAAGTAATTTTCAAAGAATTCAAAAGTTAATTTCACTTTCCAAACAATCATCTACAAATAGAAGCTCCTGACTACTGGCAATCTACAGTACACAGGATAGGTCATCCCAACAAATTCACCCCAAGAGCTAACCAAAAGATGCTCATAGAATTCTCTAAGAACCCCAAGGGAACATCATGTGATCTACATGCCTGTTTTGCCACAATCAGTGCCAAAGTACATGATTCAAATGTCAAAAAATATACTGCACTAACCTGGCCTAGATGGAAGGTCAAGAAGGAAGAAGCCTCTACTCTGATGTTTGCCAGACAATACCTGGGTGAAGACCATAACAATACTGAAACAATGTGCTCTGGACAGATAAATGGGGGTGTTGCTTGGCTGCAATTCAGAACATAATAACTTCAGACCAATTGTAAAGCATGGAGGTGGTGGCATTATGGTTTGGGGCTGCTTTGCTGCCACAGGGCCTGGCCAATGTGACATCACTGAGTCAACCATGAATTCCATATTGTACCAGAGAATTGTTTAGCAGAATGTGATACCTGTTGTGTGGCAAGATCCAGAACACACAAGTTACAACTGAATGTGTCAAATAGAAATAATGGAGGGTTATGAAATGGCTGAGTTAAAGCCCAGATCTTATTTTATGAAGTGATATGAGGGGACTTGAAGCAGGCTGTGCATGCAAGAAAGCCCTTCCCAGTCAGTGTAAGAAACTGATAGTTACAACAAATGGCTACATGAAGTAATAGTAGTTAATATAGGGCGGCAACTGTCACTTTTGATGATTGACTTGCAGGTAGATGGGACTTCCGGTTTGGGGGTGGGACTTCCGGTGTGACGTATGCTGTGGGGTGGGACTTCCGGTGTAATGTATGCTGGGGGTGGTACTTCCGGTGTGACGTATGTTGGGGATGTAACTTCCAGTATGACATATGCATGGTATGACAATGGTTTGGGGGTGTGTCGTTTGTAATTTATGATGTCATTGATGTTTAACAATGGGGCTCCAGGGGTTTGGCTTATTATATCCCCAGACATTCAATGTTACGATAAGTAACAATAAGTTTCATCTATAGGGCGCCAGGGTTCGGGAATGTTACATCTCCAAGGCAAACGATGTTACCATAAGTAACAATAAGTTTGATGTTTAACAAATGGGCACCATTGTTCCAGAATGCTAAATTCCCAGGCAACTGATGTTACCATAAGCGGGTATGTAATAGATGTTGACCTTTCATGTTATTTACAATGTTTGTGTAACATGGAGTTGCAATGTGTGACTTTTAACAAGTACAGAATTTCATGTGATAGCATTTATTTGATCTTGCTTTTTTTTGTAAGATATAAAGAGGGGGTTGGGACTTACAATTTTGGAGAGTTTCTGCCCATTTTTTATTTTAACATGAAATGGGTCTATGTAATATAGCATATATGACAGAAATTAAATAATTACAGAAATCATACAGAATCGTTAAACAATTTTTCTTATCAACTTTGCATACTACTGACAAAGCTTCTTAGCTGTACAGCCAAATAACCTATTCGTTTTGCCATTAAATCATTCCACAGCATTATACAGATGATATTGCATTATTTAATGGGAGAACAAATGCAGTTACCAATCCACAATGTTCAAAACTGTATTTTTATGGTTTTTAGTTTCTTTTATGTCGACAAAGTTGTTAGCGGAACGGCTACTAGAATAGGGTCGCCGTCTTTCAATGAGACATCTCTTTTGGCTGTGTTCACTTAAGACGGATAGTATACTAAACTTTAATATACCGTAATATACTGTAGCATGTCAGATTGGGAAAATTAGCATGGAAATACATGAAACAGATGTGCATGTGGAAATAAAATATCCTTGTTAGGCACGATACGAACACACTTACACAGAGCATCTAATATGTGCTTAACCCACTCAGCCACCAAATCTTAGCAGTAGTAATAAATATGAAACTCGGAAGCTAGTGAAGGAACTGGACTTTGACCCTTTTAAGATTAATTCCAAATAGTCAATTAATTAATTTAACCAATGAATTTATTAATATATAAAGAGAGTAGTACAATTACAGTACAAGTATCAAAGATAAAAGTTCTCCGGAGATTGAAGATGCAGGCAGGAGTGAGGAAAATGCAAGTGAGAACTTTCCCCAAACTCCACTCTGCGTTATATCCCCAAACTAAGGGTGTGGGGCTTGGTTTACTGACCTAAGGATAACAAAACTAGTCCTGAAGAATAGACCCCTTATCAATTAGGGACACATTCCAATCTAAGCCTCCTGACACCTGTTGAAGTACATGAATGTATGCTTGTTTGTGTTTAGATAACAAAAGAACATCTGTTTATCCATACACAGGAAGTCACGTTCATTCAAAGCGCGACAGTAATTAGCCAATGGGCTTACAGTACTGGGATGTGTATTCTGTTTGGCTGTCTATAAAGCTGAGGTATGACCGGACGTTTCTTTGAGATTGAGTGAGATTGAGTTTGTACAACAGAGTATCGAGTCTGTAACATCATGAACAAGACTCTCTAATCTAATGCTGCAATAAATAATTGAATGACTCTCTCCCTTGACGACCGGGTACGCAATCATTATTTCAACCACTATATAAAACGGCTAATTTCTAACACACCATATTGTAAAACAGAGTGATCTACTCATGGGTTCAGCATAGGGAGATTAAGGCATGACCTTCTGTAGTCAGACCAGACATAAACATTTGTAACATAAACATTCTGATATAAGAACATGACCAGACCCACAGAGTATAGGCTAGGAAAGGACAATTGAGGACATAATTATAAATGGCTATACAGAATACTGACGAATCATTGAATATGTAAATACACAGAGAATTCAAAATTTTTGGTTCCTTCAATAGCACATGAAATTTCAATCCAAGTCTGCGCGAAGTAAAAGGGCCGAGGCTTTGTATCCGAGCAACAATATAACATGATTGATGACGTTTGATGCTTCGGACATCACGCAACCATCTAATGGGGTTTTTAAAACATTTTGTAGTTATATCAGTGATGAACTTGCAGCTAGAAACATTTCGCTTTTAAATTCGTTATAACTTGTTATTTTAGGAGAACATTGTGTGTACTGTCCTTTAGAAAACGATTTTCGAGAATGAATAGCATTTTCAGCGTTCTAACTCCCCCATGTGTTTGGAATAATGCAATCACAGTTTGATGCAATCTACCATATGTTGATGCAATCTACCTTATCTTACCGCGGTAAGAAAACGCTGTAATTAAACGAGCGACATCTGTCGTTTTCACTTTGAAAATGTAGCCTACACAATCCAAACTATAGACACACCACAGACCTTTATGGGGGACAGTTCTTTACTGTGTTTAAACACCACCGTGTCCGTAGATGGCGCTGTAGCGAATGTGAATTGCACGTAAGACGAAGATCAAGATTTTTTTCGACATCGGACTGAAAATTATTGAACGCAGAGTGACATACATAGCTATGGTGAGTTCTGTTCTGCGTTATTATAAATAACTAAGTGTTGTTAGGCTACTGAGTAAGAACATAATGACTGTTTTGTATTAAACAATAACTGTTTGCAATATTCTGTTAACATTCGAATTCTTTACTCAAAGTCACAGGTAGCTGAAAGCAAGTTCCAAAACCATTGGCGGGAAAAACAAGTTATAGAAACTGAGCTTGAAAAAAAAAACAGTGTTGGCCTGAGATGAAATACCTACAGTAATCTTTGTGTTTCTTCGTGTGTCCACAAGTTTGGTAGCTTACTATTTTTTGTTTCTTCGTTTATCCTCTTGCTGTTAGAATATGTTATATAATATGTGCTTATTCCTCATAACTTATATCAACTGATACGTAACGTCAGCTAAATTGTGTTTCTTTGTGTAACATTATCCACATCATGTGGATAACGTTACACTTGGCAGTAACATTGCTTTCAGATCATGACGTTTTCTGTAGTTTTGTTCCCGGAGGAGGATGACTGTATGGCAGTAGCTCCACGCCTGTGGCTCAAAGGGGGACTTTGCTACTGGCCACCACACAGCATCACCAGCAGGAAGTCCTTCAGCCACGACAAGTTTGCGAAAACTTGTTCACCACCTGAAGACACCTGGGAGGCTGTTCCTTATAAGCTCATCAAGCATGCAGGTAAATTTGAAAACGTAATAACAATTTGAAACATTTGAAAATGTGTTTTGCAGGGTAAATGCTTACAAAACCTTAACTTTTCCTAGATACGTGAGAGACCGTACGTGAGTATCTCCAGAGGAGCGAAAATTGTTCCATTGTGGGCCCCTACCACCCCAACGATGCACATCTACACCACAGCACCCTGTGGATTGCAGCCCTGGAGGTATGTGAATTACATGTTGATCTGGTAATTGCTGCAATGTTTACTTGGTTTCACCATATTTACCTATTCATAAATAAACTTTTATGTTTATTTTTAGGATGGAGCAAGCACAGTACTCCACGACACCAAAGAGGTACTCCACGGCACCATGTGGAGGACTGCTACATAGGTATGTGTGGGTTCATTCACTTAACCCAGATGCTTATGTTATTAAAGCATATGCTGCTTCCAATTTTATTTGTCAATTTCAATTCATTTTTAAGGGCAAGAAGGCAGAGGTTGGAGGAAGTTTTAGCTTTGCACATGAAGGTAAGAATGAACATTTTGGCGGACACTGCGATTTATTGAGTTCTGTGGAGTGTAAATGAACCAGACTGGATTGAATAAATAACTGTCTGTCTTTACTTTCAGAACATTTGGAGAAGATCAAGCGGCTGACTGAAGGGAATGTTGAGCTGAGGGCACAGCTGGCTTTACAATCAGGTTAGAATAAGACTATAGTTGCGCTAGCATGTTGTCTTGATAAAACATTTCATTTGTCCGGAATGTTGTGCAATTTGTAAGTGGTATGTGACAGTGATTAACTGCTTTTTTGTAGGTCCATGTAATTCACTTCACTTGCGCCACATGGGCACAGTGAGTGAAGAATGGCGCGAGCCGTCGAACAAGATGGCCACAGTGCTCGCTTGTGTCCAAGCAAATGGCTCGGTGGGGGAGTTGTCATTCCCCAAAGTTCAGGGTATTCAGCTCCCCCTGGACAACCTGGAGGACCTGCGTCAAAATAAGTTATTTTATACATGGCCATTAGATTCTTGTGGTTAATTTATAATGACTTTTTCTCAAAATCATGCCAGACCATTTAAGTACAATATCTGATTACTGTATTACAGGAGCCACAAGGAAGAATCCTTCCAACTGGGATGCCACTGATGACGCTGTCCAGAACCAGATCACCAGGTACCTGGAAGGGGCAGCTGACCGTGCTGATGGTAGAAGACATCGCGGCGGTACAAGGGACCTGCCGTGAATATGAATGACACAGCTCCAGCACAACCAATATTGCTGCTAATCTACAGTGGTACAGTACTTTTAAACTGCTGCTGCTATGTGTTATGTATATGATCGCATTATCCTCTTGATATACTGACAGATGTATATTGCACATGTTTTCTTGCACTGTTTGATATTTTAATTTATTTCAATTAATTTGCATGTTTATTTTGTATGCTTGCTGTATAATGCATGTTTCTCTGTATGCATCTTGCACTATTTGAAATAAATTGTTTAGATTTAATTCAGTTCATTGTAATTTGTGATATGACCAAAATTATTATAAAGGATTATTATAAATAAAACCTAATATTGGGGCATGAGGCATCCCGCTGGGTTTAGTGCATAAAACCAGCTAGCCGCTATCGAGCCGCTGATCAGGGTATTGTTGGAAGGCATTGTAATGAAAACGGCCCACCAGTGGCCTGACTGTGACGCGCGCTATAAAAAAAAGCGGCCCACAGCTGGCAGCCTGCTAGCCAACTTTGCAACTTGTCTGCTAAAGATTGTTTATTGAACAAAGTCAGATACAGGTGACAAGATGAGTGACTCAGAGACAGGAAGGTAATCAAGATTTGAACTTCCGGTCAGATTGGTGAATCGTCTTGTTCAACCATCTTTGATTGCAGAGACATTTGGTCCCAGAATTCAGTGGAATGAAAACAAAAATGGCTGCGCACATTAACAGTAATTAGCCAAACAAGCTCAATATAACTTTCATAAATGTTTTTCACTGATCGTATTTGTCCATTACTAAATACTCAAGAATCGGAATTCATTATTTTTCACCATCTTTAGTGAAATAGTGAATAATCACGTAAATAAAGCCATTATTAACACACAAACCATTGTTTGCTGGTTAGCATATGTTTTATTGATACAAGTGGAGTGATCCTCATGAAAATAAAACATCTTAGAAGGTTACTCAATACATTTTCAGTATACTCTTTAACAGTACTACTGCCCTAAATAGTTTCAAAATATAATTTTAACCAGTTGAATTCAGAATACTGCTCCATATCTAATAAGCAACCTGGTGTTTATGGGCTGCTGTGGTGGCAATTTCTGTTGTCATAATATACAATTCTGGAATTGTCAGTGCATTCTGAAATAATATGCATTAAGAAATCACGCTGAGGGGCCTTCAGTGATATTTTAAAATGTACTTGTGAAAAGGTTTAAATCTGTCATTTGATGCTATAGAAGTAGCGTTTGAAGCGTTTTTCACAAATTCAGAATTGCTGAAAAACCATTACGCCCGACTTAATCGGTCCCAATTGCAAATATGTTCCTTTGGAGGAGATGGACTTATATACCTCTTTTCAAAATTTTGTTTTAAACATGGTGAGCGTGGTGAGCTTGCAAATGTGAAACCTCAATAGTGCCACCGTGTGGTTAATAAACAAATCTTTGCAGTCATTTTCGTATCGTCTTTGTTAACATATGCACCAAATAGAATAAATATACCATTATCCTTGTAGGAGATGTGTCTATATATGTACAAAACCATGTCTCTGCACATATTCATCTGTCAATGGCGGCCATATTTTTTGACGTACCGGCCTGGCTGATATAACTTTTGAGGACCTTGGTCCCTAGATGCCAAATATCAAAGAACGTGAAGATCGGACATTTGGTGCCAGAGGCAATAATTTTTTTGTGTTTTTCACACATTCAAAATGGCCACCAAACCATTAAAACTAAGTTAATGAGTCCCAATGGCAAATATGTTCCTTATGAGGAGATGGACTTACCTACTTCTTTTCAATGCTGTATCTCAAACGGGGTGAGTATGGTGACCTTGCTAATGTGAAAAACCTCAGTAGCGCCACCGTGTGGTTGATAAAAACATCCTTGCAAGTCATTTTTTCCATATGGTCCTTGTCAACATACGTACCAAGTAGAATTATTATACAATTATCCGTGTAGGAGATGTGTCTATATATGTGCAAAACCATGCCCACTCACATGTTCATTCGTCAATAGCATCCATGTGTTTTGACATACTGGCCTGGCTGATTTAGCTTTTGAAGACCATGGTTCCTAGATGCCAAAAATCAAATTACGTGAAGATCGGACATTTGGTGCCAGAGGAGTTAATTTTCCACCAAAATGGCGGAAAATCCATCATGGCGGACTTTATGGGTCCCAATGGCAAAAATGTTCATCATGAGTAGCTACACCTATGAACCAATTTTCAAGACTCTAGGTCACAATGGGTGGGCATGGTGAGCTTGCAAAAAGTGTGACTTTGGAGACTTGTGACAGCGCCACCATGAGGCCGACATGCATGCTACTACACTAGAAGTTGCGGACCTTGGCCATTTACTACCATAAAAATTTGGGCACCTTTAAGCCATTTTATCTCACGGGAATTTGCAAAAAACACCCTTTTTTCCGGAAGAATAATAATAATAATTAAAGCTGCAAGCAGCATTTAGCGGGTTTCAGCATTGAAGCTACTACTAGCCAAAATGCACATTTTTTAACATATATCCATTGTTGCAAGAAATATGACATCTATGTTTTTTCCTTTCCTACCGTGCCACCATGTGGCCACCTTGAAACATCATTCACACAAAGTAAAATCACAACCCTGATCATGTGTACCAAATGTATTCTCACTGAGTGAAAAAGAACAACAGTTAGTGTTATGGCTATTACGCCGCCACTTGCCAAACTGAATTTACTTGCATGTTAAATTGCAATAGTTTTCAGGACAGTTACCTCAATTGGTATTATAATACAATTTTCTGCATCAGATAAATATGGATACTTCACATGTCTGACACTATCAGAGCAGTACAACACCTTAAGCACAAAACAATGTAACTAGGAAGTTGTTTGAAATTTTCAGATTGTAATAAATGTACCCTAATTGCACAGTAAATATAACTGAATGGATGTGTGTCAGTCTTCTCCAGCGCAGAGCATATTAATGATTTCAACTTTTGCTTGTAACTTTTCTTATTTTAATTTATTTGGAAAATAACCTCCCTATTCTTATTATAAAAATATGTTGACTTTGGTAGGGCATGGGCATAAAGCCTTTGTGCCCATGTGTTGTTGTTAAATTACAACTCAGATTTTAATTTAACTGCCATATCTACAATTAAAAAGGTGCAATTGATAAGTGGAATTGTAGAAACAAATGAAAACAGAAATTACTTAACTACTGAGAATGGATGACCTACTGAGGCTTGAACACATAACACCCTCTCTACCAAAAGCAAAGTTTTAATAGCTGAAGCATTGGTTATAATGTTAATGTCACCAAAATGATTTAGAGTGAACTAACGCTAGCTTAGACTGAGGCTCTTCTAGCAATTATTTTTGACGTAATAATCATAATAATGGCAACGTTGCATTCCACTAAACATTTGCTTACATTAGAAAGTCATTGTACAACTGAAAACAGAGAATTAAATTAGCTACATGAGCATAGATTAGCTACCAAGGCTTGAAAGCATCTCAAAATAGACAAACTATTATTAGCTAAAGTGTATGTTATAATGTTCATGTCACCAAAATGATTTTAGACTAACTTTAGCTAAAACTGAGGTTAGATAAATATATTTCCGTTAGCTAATATTACTAGCTAGCTAACATCGATAGCATTTATCGCTAACGTTAGCCATTTTTTGAGTCTGCTAGGTAGTTTTTTTTAAATGAAAGAATCATGGCAATGTTGCATTCCACTAAATATTTGCCTATAGTAGCAAGTCATTGTACTATAGGCAAATATTTAGTGGAATGCAACATTGCCATGATTCTTTCATTTAAAAAAAAAAAAAATTGCCTATAGTAGCAAGTCATTGTACCTCTCCGGGAGCCATCACCTTATCGTGGTGGAGAGGTCTGTGTGTTCCTATGAACCTGAGGGCTGTGTTGTCTGGGCCTTAGTGCTCCTGGTAGGGTTTCTCATGGCAAAGTGGTCTCAGGGGAGGAGTCAGACTAAGAATGGTTAAAAAAAAACCCTATGCACAAGCAAGGAAGAGGAGGAATTACCCTGCCCGGAGGAAGCCAGGGGCCCCCGTCTGCAGCCAGGCCCAGAGGGAGGGCTCACCGGCGAGCGCCTGGTGGCCGGGTTTGCCACGGAGCCCAGTCGGGCATAGCCCAAAAAAGCAACGTGGCACCCCCTCTCCATCCTATGGGCCCACCACTCATGGGAGGAACCGCTAGGGTCGGGTGCGTTGCCATATGGGTGGCAGTGAAGCCCAGGGGCCTCAACGGACCAGACCCGGGCGGCAGGGGCTGGCTCTGGGGACGTGGAATGTCATCTCTCTGTGGGGGAAGGAGCCGGAACTTGTGGGGGAGGTGGAGAGCTATCGGTGAGATCTGGTGGGGCTTACATCCACGCACAGTCTTGGTTCTGGAACCATACTACTGGATAGAGGATGGACTCTATTCTTCTCTGGAGTTGCCCAGGGTGTGAGGCGCTGGGAGGGGATTGGGATACTCACAAGCCCCCGGCTGAGTGACGCTATGTTGGAGTTTACCCCGGTGGATGAGAGGGTCGCCTCCCTACGCCTACGGGTTGTGGGGGGGGGAACTCTGACTGTTGTTTGCGCATATGCCCCAAACAGCAGTTCAGAGTATTTGGCCTTCTTGGAGATCCTGAATGGAGTCCTGTATGGGGCTCCAGTAGGGGACTCCATAATTATGCTGGGGGACTTCAACGTGCATGTGGGCAATGATGGAGACACCTGGAGAGGCGTGATAAGGAGGAACGGCCTCCCTGATCTGAACTCGAGTGGTTGTTTGTTGTTAGAGTTCTGTGCTAGTCATGGATTATCTATAACGAACACCATGTTCGAACATAAGGATGCTCATAAGTGTATGTGGTACCAGAGCACCCTAGGCCGAAGGTCGATGATTGATGATTGACACCAAGGTGCTTCTGGAAAACCGTCCGCCACCTCAGAAGGGGAAAACGGGGAACCATCCAAGCTGTGTACAGTAAGGATGGGACACCGTTGACCTCAACTGAGGAGGTAATTGGGCGATGGAAGGAACACTTTGAGGAACTCCTAAATCCCACTAACACACCCTCTATAGTGGAGGCAGAGCTGGAGGCTGATGGGGAAGCATCGTCAATCTCCTTGGCAA
>JACXGI010001318.1:83894-96616 GCA_016801175.1 Esox masquinongy
AAATGTTGAAAGCTTTGGGTGTGGAGGGGATGTCTTGGATGACACGCCTCTTCAACATTGCGTGGGAGTCGGGGACAGTGCCAAAGGAGTGGCGGACCGGGGTGGTGGTTCCCCTGTTCAAAAAGGGGGACCAGAGGGTGTGTGCCAATTACAGGGGTATCACACTTCTCAGCCTCCCTGGGAAAGTCTACTCAAAGGTCCTGGAAAGGACGGTTCGGCAGATAGTCGAACGTCAGATTGAAGAGGAACAATGCGGATTCCGTCCTGGTCGCGGAACAACCGACCAGCTCTTTACTCTTGCAAGGATCCTGGAGGGGGCCTGGGAATATGCCCATCCAGTCTACATGTGTTTTGTGGATCTGGAGAAGGCGTATGACTGGGTCCCTCGGGAGATACTGTGGGAGGTGCTGCGGGAGTATGGGGTGAGGAGGTCCCTTCTGAGGGCTATCCAATCCCTGTACGTCCAAAGTGAGAGCTGTGTTTGGGTTCTCGGTGGTAAGTCGGACTTGTCCCATGTGGGGGTTGGCCTCCGCCAGGGCTGCGCTTTGTCACCAATCCTGTTTGTAACTTTCATGGATAGGATATCGAGGCGTAGTCGGGGTGGGGAGGGGTTGCAGTTCGGTGGGCTGGGGATCTCATGAGCAAGTCATTGTACAAATGAATACAGTGGATTAGCTACTGAGGCTGGAATTCATACACCATATCTAAAATGCAAATTATTAATAGCTAAACTCTGATATAATGTTCATGTCATCAGAATAATTTTAGATGGAGTAACTAGCCAGACTCCTAAAAAAGCAGCTAGCTGCTAACTAATGAGGCAATATGAATTCCATGTACAGTATAGTGTGTGGCATTGGGGGTTAAAGAGGGACAACAATATATTGTTTTGCTGGATGTAGCACAGTGCCCCATGATTTCACATTATATTCGTAATTTTACAAAATCTCCTGAGTATTTCGTACAATACATTCACAGCGGTACTGAAGAGTTTTTCTGCAAAAAGTATCTCGTGTACATTACAGTGGGGGGATGGAAAATAAGGTCTTTACACTGCATTGTCCCAGGCTAAGACTGTCCCCGGGTTAGCTTAGCCTGTGTTCACACAAGAGTTTGTCAACCCTGGGCTAAGGCTTAACCCTAGGCTAAGGATTCACACTTGTGTTCCTGAGCCCTGGGCTAACGGACAAATATGACACAATACCATTTTACCTTCTATGATAAGCTGCAAATGTTTCATTCTCTCTGGCATGCGAATAATGTTACTGTAGCCTACATCACTGAGACATGATCAATGTTACGCTACCACGATTCAATTAACGACTTCATGACATCGACTGATCAAGATGCCCACCCTGTCGGTATTTGCTTGAGCAACTTTGTCAAAACTATGCAAAGAAAGAGAAAACACATTAGTCAACCTTAATTCTTTTGACATATTTGTTGGATTTAAATCCAAATCAAGCTGCAATAACTACTTCACTAAGATTTAGCCGGTATAATGAAACGACAAAACTTTGCAGAGTGAAAGGACCAAAACAGATGGAGCTGTTGGTTACGGTGCGCATCACAAGCATATGTAAATTAAGTGAAAGGGCAGGTTTTGTGATTGGACAATAAACATTCTATGGTTTGTACTTGACCCCGTTTCACAATGGTTATTTTGTCACCGTTTTTCTGGGGCTAGCCCTGAAAGGTCGGTGCTAACCCTGCTCCAGAGCATGGCCAGCTAGCCCTAGGCTAAGGGTGGTGCTTTCCCACTTCAAAATATGCAAGTGTGAACACTTGCTTAGGAGGCCCTTAGCCCAGGGCTTAGGATGCTCTTAGCCGTAGGTTAAGGTGCAGTGTAAACACATCTAGTGTGGTTGGATGTATTACACAATCAATCTCCAAAGCAAATGAGCACAAGCAAATAAAAAAACAATAACATCAAAATAGGACTTTTTTTATATTGGATCATGTTCTCTACATTAGCTTACATAAGCTCTAACCATTTCTTCTGTGCTCCACATTTTAATATTCTTTAATCTATGTAAAGTTTTATTGAAATTGTAATTTTGTTTCATTTATAATTTCCCCCACACTGTTTTCCTTTGAAAATGTAGCCTAAACAACATAGATTATAGACACACCACAGACCTTTATTTTGAAGGCAACGTATGAAAATCCGAAGTCTTGTTGTTGCTGACAAATCTCTAATGTAGAGTCTTACTGTTGCTACCGAAGTTAAATAAATAACAGGCTTGCAAGTATAGAGCGGTATAGTTGTTTTTAACAGTGTAATGAGTGCAATTTGTTTAATGCCAACTACTTTACATGAACCGTACATGATCGGTTGCATGGATATCGTGGAGGTAGTAACAGCTGGCCACAATCAATGACATGCGGTTACTTAATCACAGAATTCGTAAACTCCTCTTCAATTTCGCAGTTCGAAATCAAACCTAAACATTTTCTGACTAGAATCGAAATCGGTACACCCCTATATCCGCATGTCAGTGTATTTTCTAAGCCCATATAGCGTAATTTAAATGACAAAGAAACCCTCCCCTCTTGAAAGTCATTAGCCCCTGGATAACTTTTGTACATGGCAGCTACATTTATCTACTACCTTGCTAGTTAAAACAAACTATTAGCCGGTTACAGTCCTAACCTGCTTACCAGTCAAGTAGATACAGGTCAGTAACCAAAACAAACATGTTGGACCGGCATTTGATTTCCAAAGTGGGGCACTTCATCCTACTTACCAATAACGATTAATAACTTCAGCATGACGGACGCAAAGCTAATATTCCTAGCATGTATGGCTGCCTAATCCTATGGGCTATTAGGCTATTGTCATTCCACGTAACCATCCAATATTCATAGTGACAGTGGAATAAAGCAGTGAAATTTAACAAGAGGCTTACAACACTAGTAATTACGGAAACATGAATACATGGCAAATGACACCATCAAGGATGTACAGTACCATTATGCAGTATGACAGGACGCAGCAACACAAATAGACATCGCAAAGCCCAAATCAATGGCATTACAGGCACCAAAGAAATAAGAATGTACTCACAACAACATTGTACGTCCGCCGCCAGCCTGTGTACCAATCTCCTGCCTGCCCACGACTCCTTTCTGTCTGCCGCTTACCTGTACCTCTGCTGCCAGCCCGGTATCGACCCTGCCTTCCTCGACTACTCTTCACCAAAAATAAATCATTGCAAACTTGAAACAAGTCACCTGTGTCCGTGTCTGCATCTGGGTCCACATACGAGCTTGAAGCGTGATAGAAACAGAAATTGTATTTAGTGGAGCAATGAGTCCTGTCAAAAAGTCTCATAGAACATATCAGAACGGTTATCTTACAGTGCTGATGCACGTTTTATCACATTTTAACACCGCTGTGTGCACGGTGGTAGGGAAAAACACAAAATCATTCTTTTTCTGGCTTTATTTAGACCCAATAATCCACCTTAACCAAGTGCAGTTTCTGCACTTCAATAATCCACCTTAACCAAGTGCAGTTAAGAAGTGGCTTCCACAGATTCAGTAAGACTATGATTAAAAAATAACAAGAAACCAGGCAAGCCTAGTTCAGCCGGCCTGCAATAGAAAGTGCTGCCCTCTCGAGATTCGAACCCAGGTCGCCCACGTGAAAGGCTGTGTCGTTAACCACTACATCACGGAGCTGTACATTTGCCTCTTGTGTCTATCCTGAACAAATCCTCTTTTACCACTGGTGTTTTAACAGTTAATTGGCCATTCGTGAAATGACATTGATACAGTTAAAGTGATTAATGTTTCTTACTAAGTTTACCTCCACCACAAATAGCGTCTATGTATGGCGTTTGCCACTGGCCGTTTTAACAGCGTATTAGCCAGTAATAAGCTTTACCGGTATCTACTAACTTACTGGAATAGTCATAAGAATTGAGCAATTGCTAGCGAGTCTGCCAAAGCAATTTCATTTCATGGCATAACAACATACTTTTTTCTTTCATTCGTGAATGACATTTACACAATAACTATCAATAAAGGCCAGAATAACTACATTTTTCTTGAAGTGAAAAGACGAGAGAATCATGGAATCTACCAGAAATAATTAATAAATGTTGCTCTCAATAGATCGAACTTAGGTCTTCCACATGAGAGGCACTCTCTTTAACCACTACGCCACGGCATTACACGTTTCAGCAGTCGCTAGACTCCATTGAGGATTGTGTTAAACTGACTAACGTTTCTTATTAAGTTTACCTCCACCATAGCGTCTATGAACTGTATTGCTTTTGCCACTGGCCGTTTTAACAGCTTATTAGCCAGTAATAGGCTTACTAGTATCTACTAACTTCCTAGAAATAATCATAAGAATTGAGCAATTGCTAGCGAGTCTGAAAATGAACTACTGTATGTTGTAGCCAGCAAATGTGTTTGTCTATCCTGACCCAAAACACATGCACGAATGCATACTTCACCAGAAACAGTCACAATATAACCGCAAACTGTTTTATTTCAGGCATACTATAATGCAGATACTGATGTTTTTAGCCAGCAAAGTTTTCGTCTATACGGAATAATTCATAACGCGTACTTTGCTTCGCCTGCGAGGAGATACGAACTCGGGACCTATAGTTCACAAGTTCGCTTCTCTAACCACTACGCTATTTAACAAGGGTCGCTCGCTCGCTCACTCACTCAGTAAGAGACATAAGCTCTTCTTGGCTGGCTCCGCTTACGCGGTCCGGCAAAAATGGAGGGCGTAAGACACCACCCAGACCTTGCATAGATCAGGCCGTCCCTTTAAAACTGGATGACTGGGCTACCAAGTATCCAAAAGGACAGTGGCATTTCTAGAAAATTTTACATGGGGTGGCAGAAGTTGAAATTCAAATAATTCAATTGTTGGTTATGTCCACTTTATTTATTCAAATCCAGCTAGTGAAAATGGACAGTGTAATGTCTTGCAAATAAATATCATACATGTATTTACTGTATTTATTAAATATTTATTTATTTATTAAATATCATACTCTTTGATGTTTATGTGTTCTAAGTTTAGAATGAGTCTTTTGAGTGTGCAACATCTCTGAGTGTTGGGAGTTCCCTAAGAATCATATATGCAACTTACAAATTGAGGGAAAAGATGCAGTATTTTACTTGGACACATTGTTTATATTATTCTGCCAGGTGCAGAAGCATAAATCAATGTATCCTGAAAATGAATGCCTTATATTGCTTGAAATAATACACAAAAACTAAATATAGAACACATATGACCACACAGCACATTTTGTTGATGTTATACAGATGTCTAATTTAGAATTGTTGTAGATAAACCTTAACTTTCTCCACAGACGAAATGAACCATTTAATTATCCATAGCAAGCTACATCAATATTGTTCAATTCCCCTTTGCCAGCTATCAGGACAAGCATTACATGGCAATGATGACAAGCTACTTCATCTGCAAATTTGCTAGCTGGCGAACTTTACCAATAATATTGACAATTGCATTACATTAGCTACTAGACGATATCAGACGTATGTAAACTATAATACATGGCTGCTGCTAATGCATGATTATAAGATTACATTGTGTATCGTATATTAAGTCAACATATGCAGCAGTACCATCTTTCATTACTGCTAGGCTACTCTAGTGCGATTTTGACTGCTCAGTTGCAAAGACTACCATGGACCGACGCCGGGTATTTTCACTGGAAGGGAGGGGGAGCAGCACCGTGACACGTGCAGGCGGACTCTGGGACTCAACCATTTTACCGGGAAGGGGGGACTCAAAGGTATTGGAACGGGTTACCATGGAGATTAACAACAAATGTAGAAAAAATATAATACTACGCAATAAAATTAAATATGAATATATTACAGCAGACACACCTGACAACTGGGGTGGCAAGATATTTTTTTAGCTGCCACCCCTTGAAACCGGTGGTTTCGCCAGTGCCACACTAGACTCAAACTCGCGGTCCTTTGCTTCCTAACACACGTGAAGGCCTTCATGACAACCTTCCAAATTTTGAGGCTAAAACAAAATGGTACCTTATGTGTAGCTCGTTGTCAACGTGGTGCTGCTTAACAGTTATGCTTCCTCCGCTCTCGGTCCGCTCCCATGTTGGGGCGCACCCTGGGCGCGAACTCGTGGTCTTCTGCTTCGCAACACACGTTATCGCCCTTGACACCGTTCCAACATTTTGACCTATACAAAAGGACCCCGATTGTTTAAGAAATCGGCAAAATTTTAAGCTAACATTCTGTTCATACAGTATTCCATATAAGGAAAACAGATTCCAAGTGACGACACACACCGTTGTTGGGGCTACGACCACTATGTCCATTGCTTAACGCAGGCTAAAACTATACATTTTTAATGATAAATCTGTGAACAATGTTAATAACATTCTTAGATAAGAAAAGCATCGTTTTGACATTTTACCACTAGTTAGCGACCTTTACCAATAATATTGACAATTGCATTACATTAGAGAGTAGATGATATCAGACATATTTTAACAATAAATGGCTGCTGCTAATGCAAGATTCATTTACAAGATTACATTTTGTATCGTATATATTTAGTTAAAATGTGCAGCAGTACCTTATTTCATTACTGCTAGTCTAGTCTAATAAGATCCTGACTCCTCAGCTGCTATGAGTGTCAATGTGGACCAACGCCCGTTGTTTTCACTGGAAGGGAGGGGGAGCAGCACGGTGACTGGAGCAGGCGGACTCCAGGACTCAAAAATAGTGGAACAGCTTACCGTAGAGATTAACAACGAAAGTAGAAAAAATATAATACTATTCAATAAAAATAAATATATTATAGCAGACACTCCTGACAACTGGGGTGGCAAGACATTTTTGTAGGGTGGCAGATGCCACCCCTTGACATCCAGGTGGTTTTGCCAGTGGATGACTAGAACATAGATGTAGACAAGACGTACAAAATAGTGAGTGTGAGGTGATATGCAAAAGCTTTAAAATCTTATAATTACATAAACATAATATAATAAATCTGAATAAATATCAAAAATCTAGCTGGACCAAACTGAACATATCAATGTAGGTTAGGAGTTGACTGTTCAGACATAGGAGGCGATAAGTCCCCATGTACATCTATGGTTTTGATAAATGCTTTATTCATGTTAATGTACCAATCTGTAATGTAGGCAATAATGGCTTTTTTTATGTTATCATCAGCAATGCAAAGTAAATCAAGTTGAATTATAAGATTATCTATTATATATTTCCATAGTATTTATTTGCCATGATTCATGTTGGTTGCTACAAAAATGTCTTACCTAAAAAATGTCTTACCTAAATACCGTTAGTGGGTTGATCAGTGAAAGCCCAAGCATTTGGGGAATTGACTTGTAGAGAAAGCTTACTTCCACGTGTCTACAGCTAAGCATTTGCCTGTGATTCTGGGTTAGGCAATCCTGGTCCAGGAGTGCCAAA
Organism: Esox masquinongy; assembly: GCA_016801175.1. Classification (NCBI taxonomy): domain Eukaryota; kingdom Metazoa; phylum Chordata; class Actinopteri; order Esociformes; family Esocidae; genus Esox; species Esox masquinongy. Next base: position 91,362 of record JACXGI010001318.1, read on the forward strand.
AGTGCCTGTTTTCCAGGTAACCGATTTCCAAAGATCCATTGACTGATACATTACTGGGTTGAAACTAAATCCTGCAGTATCTACGGCAGTCCAGGAACAGGGTTGCCTGACCATTTGGAGCAAAATGAATATCTGACTCAAAAATAGGACTAGATTTATCAAAACAATTCATACAATTCATTGATTTTCCATTTGAAATTAAATATTTATTTCAAATACAGCTCCGGAAAAAATGAAAGTGCAGTGGTCTCTTAATTTTTTCCAGAGCTGTATAACAGAATAAATGAAACAGTCATAAAGAACAAAAATAATTAAACTTAATGGAATTGATCGTAAGGCTCCCAGGTGTCCTTCCACTTGGCCCCACTGAAAGACACAACAGAATGTAAAATGTTGAAAGCTTACTGAAGAAAGCATAACAGGCAACATACAAATTATTAATGTGAAGAGACTAGGGCTTGACTTAATTCTGCAATCCACAACAACCATGCAATCCACTTCTATGCAGGGTGCGTCTTACTGTGTGAGATGAAACAATCACTCCAGTTTGGCTTTCCACAGCTTTTGCCAGCTCTGAAGCACTTGCTTTGCGATTCTCCAGCACTTTTCTCAGCAAAAATCATTCATGACGAGGGGAAAGCTTACGGGGCTGGTCTGAATGTTTCAAATGTGCTTGTCACAAGTCCATCATTTTTGAACTTCTGTATCATTTTGCTACTGATTTCAGACTTAATAACAGGGATTTGCTAATCCTCTTGTACCCTTGTCCTCATTTGTGCAATGAAATGATTCTCTTTCTCAGGTCTCCAGACATTTCTCTCCTATCTGTTGCCATTGTCAGCTTCAAGTCTGAGAGTGATTCAATGGGTAATGTACAACTCTTAATTGGCAACGAATTACACCTGTTTAAGGCTGATATTACAACAGGCTCATTTGCTGATGAATTGCCCTTAAATAGCACCAGCATTTTTTTATTGAGTTATATTTTGTAACTTTCAGAAGGGTGTATTCATTTTTGCAACATGCCATTTTAACATTTTGATGAGAAATTGAGATTTTCCTTTTTAGTATTGAAAAGTTTCATTGGTTACTGATACACCAGATTTGCAGGAACAATGAATCGTATAGGAAATGCAAATGTGTCTTATTGCCAAAGAGAGATAGCAGTTTTGTTAGGTTCCAGAAGGGGTGTACTCATTTATGCTATGTACTGTACATTTGGTGACTTGCCAAGAACTAAATCACACCTTTAATGATATGCAAGTCCCTTTAGTTGAAGGTTCAATTGCCAGTGGCAATGTCGGGAAGATACTAGCTAGTGAATGTTGGGACCACATGTAATGATTTTGAGTTTTGCTGGACCCAAGCGCGGACACGAAGTGTAAAGAAAAAGCTTTTAATAACGGAACAAAAACAAGAAAACTACAAGAAACAGGCAGGCAGGCAAAAACACAGACTGGTGGCAGGGACGGACATGAACCAAGCTGCAAACACAATGACTGACCAAGGGCAAACCGAAGAGAGCAAACTATATAGGGAGCTAACTAGAACTAAACAACAAACAGGTGAAATCAATCAGGACAGGCACAGGTTGCGGGTAAGGACACAAACCAAACATAACAGGGCTACATTCAAAACCAAAGCCAAACCAAAACAGAACAGAACAGAACGTCACACCACACAGCAGTAAAATACAAACCATGTCCGTTTGATAGAATGATGAAAAATATAAAAAAAAATGTACCAAGCACCCAAGAAAAGGAGGCATTAGGATTTGTCCAGGACTGGCTAAAGCATCGCTGGCTACAAGCTTCAGTAGCCAAGCTTTAATCAGCCATACTTTGATTATGTGGGTCTGGATATGGAACGCGAAGAGGGGATATATATTTAGCTCGGAAAAATGGCTAGCAAAATTAAGATCTTTATTTGTATGATTGTGTATTTTGGAAATTAAGACATGTAAAATATAACAAGAAATAAGATTAAAAGAGTTATCGATCACTCAATCACTATGTTTATTGACATGAAAAATACATTTGTGGTAGTGTCGTGATAAGAGAGAAAAACAAGGAATATTAACAACAACGATGTGTTATTGACTAGGCACAAAAGCAAACTGCGGATGGTTAAGAGGCTGAATCAGAATAAATCCATCAATCACACATGCTATGAACCGAAGCTTGGAGAATGCAGGGTAATAATGCATTAATAGGCCCATGTGATATAATACATTTCATATAACACTTTTCAAATCGCTAGTGAGTACTGGAGGGGCTATATTACCTGCAAACAATTCCATACTTAAGTGTTCACGTCTTAATGGCTGTCCATACGTAAAATTGTTTACGTCTGAATTACTGTCCATAAGTATGTGTACGTATGTGGGGACAAAACATTACGTACGATTACATATGGCCTGTGGAATGAGATCACGCTGGCAGAGGATGGACTTCTTGCGGCAGCTGAAACAGTTCAACCTGCCAAAGACTATGATGGTGCATTCCTACACTGCCATGACAGAGTCCATCCTGACCTCCTGCATCACAGTCTGGTACGCTGCAGCCACTGCCAAAAACAAGGGCAGGCTCAGGGCCGGCCCTGACCAATTTGGTGGCCTAGGCGATATTTTAGCTGGTGCCCCTTGCATCGCAGCCAATTCCACCACCGATCATTGTGTTCATACACTCACACAGAAACTGCATAGCTTTATGTCTTCGAGATTGTCTTTATTTTAGAACCTCCTCCTGTCTTTTTGTTTCAGAAATATTAAGCTGTTATTTATTTGATACGGTCCTCTGAGAACAAACTCTGCTCTTACCTTATCTGTTAAAACAGATGGCCAATCAGTAGGTGCAGCATATTGGTGCAGCCTTTTGTAGATGCTTGACGCTGCATCACTGGGCTGTGCTGAGGTAGAGGGGACAGGAGCACTTGATGCTGCATGGCTGGGCTGTGCTGAGGTAGAGAAGGTGCCTGCAGATGGCACAGGATTTGCAGGGATGGGATTCAAGTATTTCAAAAGTGCATCTGAAGGGAGAAGCGTAGTATATGTGACCATTAGGTGCTCCATTATATTAATAAAAAAGCTGATGATGGTTAAGCTATACAATAATAGCACCAAAGCCACATTATAGCCAAAACACAAAAAGCAAGAGTAATTACACCTAGCATTCATGCACAAAACATGATGTAGGCTATTCAGTGAGCACTTTTCTAGCATGTTGTTTGCAATAATACACATATAACTAATCAATAATGAAAATGCAAAGGCTTACAACTATTAATTACAAATGAAGATGGGAAAGGAAAAGCATTTTTATTGAATTTTACAAGCAACGCCAACATTGGCTAACTAGACTAGCTAAGATGTCAATAAAAGTGTAGGCCTACGCCTGGTTTCTTGAGGCAGATAGTGGATGGTTCGTGCAGCACACTTGAAAGAAAAAGAGTATTTCTCAAAATTATGTCATACGTTAGGTTATTCCCCAAACACCTGAATAGTCTTTCCAACATTCCCTAATGATTTTAAGGTAAAAGTAACTGAGTGACAAACTCTAGCTAGGTAGCTATTTAAATTAGCGACCGTTACTAGTATAGTCCAAAGTTAAGATAGCTAGTGGTAGTGCGTTCCGATTACAGTACTATAGCTGGGCCAGTAAACAAAGCAAACAGCATGTACAGACGGCAAGCTGCTGAAATGTATCTGATATAGCATACATACAGAAATATGAGAATAGCTACTGTACCTACTAGTCTAAACTTGCCATGGTAATGTTTTCCGATTACAGTACTACTAGCTGAGCTAGTAAACAAAGCAAACATCATGTACAGATGGCAGTTCGCGTCTTAATCCACAGAAATAGGCAGCTAACATTGTCCTTGCTGGCAAGCTGACATTATTAGAAGCTGGTAATAGTAGCAAAACTTGCAAACAATGTCTGCAGGATTGATGTACAGTCAGTAACTATAGCCATGTCTGCTCTGTCTGTATAGCTAGCCACATTAACACCAATAGGGCAATTACTAACAAGTGTGAGGCCAGCTAGGTAGCTAGCGTTTTAGCTAACTTTACTTACTTATTTAACAGACGTTTACTTATTTAACTTTACTTACTTATTTAACTTGCCACATCAGTGTCAAAGTTTAATGCATTTTGCTCCATGAGTTCCATCCATCGTGGATAGGCAGCTGCACCAATGTTCACTCCGAACGGCGTCTATCTGCCTCTTTTTTTACCATTTTTGCTTTCTTTTGATCTAAACCGTACTTTGTTAGGTACCGTTACATTCTGAACTTCTTCCATTTTTTAAATAAAATTGGCTAGCTTGATCCACAAAATGAGAGTTGCCACTTCCTTATTTCGTCTAGCATCAGCTCATTGTTTGATACATCCAACGCATCACGATCACGGATTGAAAGCCTTTTAAAGTAGGCTACTATTACTTAGTCGCGTTGAAAGCGAGAAACTGACGAATGATTTTTAACAAAAACAAATATGAGTGTCTGACTTGATTGTTGTTGAGGATAATTAAATGTTAACATTAGAAAGCATACTTTAAAATGTGGATATCCAAAGGTGCCTGGCTCACATTTTGATAGGTACTCAATATGCAAATCTCCCAACATTTTGTGTTGTTTCCAAATGTAGATACAAATAAGATGAATTAGCTTGTGGTGGAAATTATTTAAGTACCGACCTAAAGTACTTCCCCGAGTTGGTTAATGAGAAGAGATTAAGAGGAGACAAAATCGCAGTGCCGGCAATTATCTTTATTCATACAGATATATCTGGAGACAGTGTGGCATTCAGTCCAACAGAGTCTGACACAATCACAGCACACACAGTTCTTATAGCATGAGCCCCCTACCCTAGATTTTCCCATTTTTTCTGCTTTTCTTGTTCAGTGAGCGGTTCATACCATATATGGGTAAGATATACGTTGTTTAACACATCTTCTCATGGCAGCTGCCGTCTTCGGGTTTCCCTGTTGTTATTCCAACCAGTCGACTTCTAGCTCCAGCGTCTTTTCCCTTATTTGGCATTCTGCCCATTTATTACCACATACCAAACGGTCTGTTCTTGCTCCCAACTATTCTAGTGAGATAAGGATCCTGTCACCCCCTCCTCTAATGCAGGTACAATGTCTCTTAGTTCTACTTAGCCTCTAGCAGACTTGCATGTTATCTTAATGCTATTGCCCCACAATTCCCCCTTTTGATCTCTGTTAAGAGATCACTCCTTGGCGTAGTGGCTC
>JACXGI010001319.1:0-45442 GCA_016801175.1 Esox masquinongy
ACTGTTGTCACCTTCTCACCAAGCTGCTTGGCGATGGTCTTGTAGCCCATTCCAGCCTTGTGTAGGTCTACAATCTTGTCCCTGACATCCTTGGACAGCTCTTTGGTCTTGGCCATGGTGGAGAGTTTGGAATCTGATTGATTGCTTCTGTGGACAGGTGTCTTTTATACAGGTAACAAGCTGAGATTAGGAGCACTCCTTTTAAGAGTGTGCTCCTTATCTCAGCTTGTTACCTGTATAAAAGACCAGGAGCCAGAAATCTTTCTGATTGAGAGGGGATCAAATACTTATTTCACTCATTAAAATGCAAATCAATTTATAACATTTTTGACATGCGTTTTTCTGGATTTTTTTGTTGTTATTCTGTCTCTCACTGTTCGAATAAACCTACCATTAAAATTATAGACTGATCATTTCTTTGTCAGTGGGCAAACGTACAAAATCAGCAGGGGATCAAACACTTTTTTCCCTCACTGTACATGAACATAAAGCTATAACAGTGCCAACCATAGGCTCTGTAGTGAAAAGTATGCAGTCTGAAAGACTGCCCAGCTTTCTGCATGTGTTCAGAGACAGGTCATAGCCAACTGTCTCCCACCAATTCCAACCTATGCTAAAGAGTATGAGCCCGGTCTATTGGTGGACATAATGACACATAATGAGGGTCAATTTTCCTCGTCCCCCTACATGTCATTCATGACAGATGGTGACACAAACATCTCTCCAAGCAGGAATTTGAATTAGTGTACACAAAAATCATGAGGGTAAACCTATCAATGTCCTTATTAGTAATGTGCAGTTTGCAAACAATTTGTTGTTTTCAGAAATACCGCAGGGTACTGCAGATACTGCAAAAAATGCTATTTATTTGAATGAAGTAGTAATATGTACCATACCTCATTTAAAACATTTACTTGTCCCAGTCACAATATTACTACAAGCGTCCTATTCTGAACAAGAGAATTGTGTGTAGAATCATGAATTGGGTTGTCAGTTTACTGCTCATCAGAAGCGGGTCCTGCATGACCTGGGAATCATTGACTCAAATTAATGAAAGGTTTGTTCTTTTCTTTCATTGAACTCAAAAATCCAACTCTGTAAAAATAGTTGAGCTTACCATCACTAGTTCTTATTTGCCAAGTTGAAGTTTAGCATGCCAACAAACAAGGCATTTACTTATTCTTGTAATTAATGAATGAGAATTACGGGGGAGTGCAACCAAATCTCTATTGCTGTGTCCTTGGGTTTCTTAAATCCAATGTATTATTATTAAATCATGTGCTGGTGCAACCAACTCAAAGACTCAGCGGCAACAGTGAAAAATGTTAGTCTGGAGCCTTGTGAGACACTGGTAGACCTTGTGAGAAACTAGTAGACCAAACTAATGCCAAAATTAGTTTGAGGCCCTGAATATGGTAAACCAAGGAGTGTCAGCTGTGGTGCTGCAATGAATAACCATCATTCGACAGAGAGGAAAGAGGAGACGCCCCATGTGACCTTTGGCACAACATGCATTGGCACTCTGCTCTTACTACAATCTACATTATTCTCTTGCATTATGTTAATAGTCATAGACATGTTGAATATTTAGTTTATGGTAAATTAAGAATAGCCCTATTGGGGAACAGGTCATTTGCTGCCCTGTTGGTTACCCACTGCACAGTTGTGTGCTGCAAGAATTGGGCTGCATGTGTCTAGTTAAACTAAAATAAAAACAGTACCCTAGTGTAGACTGTGGCAACTGAAGACAAAAATATTATCCGCTACCCCCTCAACCCTTACTCGGTCTCCACCTCTCCCTCTCTCAGTCGTTCTCCCAGCGTTGCCTCAAACTCCTCCAGTTGCTGAGGGGATACTCGCAGTAGACAGCAGATATGGCGTATTAGGACTCGTGATCTGGAATCGTATAGCCCTGGTCACATTTCAGAAATACTGTTAGTTCATTTTTACATTTCAAGTAAGGATGAAGTCTAACTCTCAAAACTAATAAAGTACTGACCATCTTTTACGGAGAAAGTCACAAGGTCCTGTAGGTAAGAGAGAATAACACAAACTTGTAAACGATGTTAGAATACCAGTTGGGTCAAAGCCCACTTAATGGCCCAGCATTAAAAACAAACAATAAGTTACATTTAGATCCAATCAAATTTCTGTTTTGTATTTGTAATTAATTTTTATTTAATATAAATAATTAATTTAGAACAACTTGTAGATATTCACTTTGACATTATGGTCTGTGTGTTGATTGGTGGCAAAAACACCAGATGAAATCAAAATGGATTTAATGTTGTAACACAAAAATGAGACAAGTCGAGCAAGGGAGACACTCCATTTAGAGCCACAGTAATTAGATATATGCAGTGCAGTGGCCGAACCCACCTGAGTAATGGGAGCGGCCCCTGTAGACAGTAGTGGCTCAGCCTGGAGGATGGAGAGGAATGTGTCGCTGCCTTCAAATCCCAGGCCAGCCAGAAAGGCCCTCATGACAGGCATGACTGACTCATCCAGTCCCAGCCAATGCACTAGGCCTTCCAGGTACTGCTCCCGGAAACACCTGTACAACAATTAGAGGATGCAGATTAGGCAAAGCCAAGTAAAATGTTGGACCCTTATGGATATGTATTAGAGCAGCGTTCCTCAAATCCAGGTCAGTGGCATTTCCCTACAGAAAAAGCCCATTGATTACATTGACAGTTCTTTCATAGAACTGATATTGCACATGTAATCAACGCTAATGTCTTCTATTAGGAACAGCTTGAGCTCCTAACCATTATAACCTCTTACAATAAAGGTATGACTCAGGAACATGTACTGTACATGTCGTGTTTGCCTCAATGACGCCCACAAGATGTGTAGGCCATGTTATGAGACTGGGATAATATTAAAATTTAAAGCAATGTCTCTTCTTATTTTACATTTAAATATCATAAAATCTTGCCTGACATTTTCATGATTTTCCCCATCTTTTTTAATTAAATAATTGTTTCCAATAGCTCCAAGGTGTTTTAAAACAGAAAATAAATGTTATGACTATGTTAACAATTCAGTTTATTAGGGAAGTAGAAATCATATAAAAATTGTAATAAATGGTTTTAACAAAAAAGCGCTGTCAGTATTTTATTTCATACACAAGCAGTTTCCAGAGGACTGTTTGTGGACTTTAAGAAACACTGGCTCGTGCCAACCCCGTGTAGGAAATTTAAAGTGTTACAAAATTAAATCAAAATTGATATAATTAGGGGGTTTGGTCATTCATCAACACAAAGTTCAAAATGTCAAAGTGAAAAATCAAATCTACAAATCTTTCTAAATTAATTACAAATACAGAAATCATTGATTGCATAAGCATTTGCTCCCTTCAGTCAACATTTGGTAGAGGCACCTTTGGCAGCAATCACAGCCATGGGTCTATTTGGATAAGTCTCTACCAGCTTTGCACATCTGGATACAGAAATGTTCACCCATTCAGATTTGCAAAATTGCTTAAGGTCTGTCAAATTGAATGGGAACCTTCCGTGAACTCTTTCCACATATTCTCAATTGAATTGAGGTCCTCGCTTTGACTGGACATTCACAGACTAGGCCCGAAGCCACTACAGCAGTGTCTTGGCTGTATACTTCGGGTTGTTGTTGTGCTGAAAGATTAAATCATCCCCCCAGTCTAATGTCCTGTGCGCTCTGGATCAGGTTTTCTTCAAGGACCTCCCAGTATTTTTCTCTGTACATCCTTCCCTCAACCCTGACCTGTCTCCCAGTCCCTGCTGCTGAGAAGCATTCCCATAGCATGACGCTAGCACCACCATGCTTTACAGAAGGGATGGTGTTTTCTCAGGATGATGACAGACTATTGATTACATTAATACAACCCCATTTACAAAAAAGTTGGGAAGCTGTGTAAAATGCAAATAAAAACAGAATGCAATGATGTCCAAATAATTTATCCCTATGTTTAATTGAATATAGTACAAAGACAACATATCAAATGTTGAAACTGAGAAATGTTATTGTTTTTGGAAAAATGCATGCCCATTTTGAATTTGATGCCAGGAACACGTTTCAAAAAAGTTGGGACAGGGGGATGTTTACCAATGTGTTGCATCACCTCTTCTTTTAACAATACTCTGTAAGCATTTGGGAACTGAGGAAACAAACTAAAGTAGTTTTGAAAGTGAAATGTATTCTCATTCTTGCTTGATACAGGATTTCAGCTGCGCAACAGTTCAGGGTCTCATTTGTCATATTTTTCATTTCATAATGCGGAAAATGTATTCAGTGGGTGACAGGTCTGGACTGGAGGCAGGCTGGTTTAGCACCCAGACTCTTTTACTACAGAGCCATGCTGTTTTAATACGTGCAGAATGTGGTTTGGCCTTGTCTTGCTGAAATAAGCAAGGTCTTCCCTGAAAAATACACTGTCTGGTTGGCAGCACATGTTGCTCCAAAACATGTATATATTGTTTAGCATTAATGGTGCCTTCACAGAGGTGCAAGTCACCCATGCCATGTGCACTAATGCACCCCCATAACACAGATGCTGGCTTTTGAACCGTGCACTGATAAGAAGCCGGATGGTCCCTCTCCTCTTTAGTCCGGAGGACGCGGCGTCCATGATTCCCATAAATAATTTCCAATTTGGTTTGTCAGACCACAGGACAATTTTCCACATCACCTCAGCCCAGCTTAAATGAGCTCCGGCACAGAAGGCGGTGGCATTTCTTGTTTATATATGGTTTCTTTCGACATACTGTGTTCACAGACAATAGTTTTCCGACGTGTTCCTGAACCAATGCAGTGATTTCCACTACAGAATCGTGCCTGTTTTTAATGCAGTGCCGTCTGAGGGCCCGAAGATCACGGCCATCCAATATTGGTTTTCGGCCTTGTCACTTGCATACAGAGATTCCTCTGGATTCTCTGAATCTTTGATTTTATGCACCATAATGATTTTATGCACCTTAGATTATGAGATCCCCAAACTCTTGACAGAAATTTTACATTGAGAAACAATTTTACGTTGAGAAATGTTATTCTTAAATTGTTGCCCTATTTGCCTGCGCAGTCTTTAAGAGTGGTGAACCCCTCCCCATCCTCATTTCTGACAGTCCCATCCTCTCTGGAATGATCTTTTAATAACCAATCATGTTACTGACCTGTTGCAAATTGACCTAATTAGTTGTGTAATATTCCACCAGGTTTAGTTTTTTAGCATTACACAACTTTTCCAGTCTTTTGTTTCCTCTGTCACAACTTTTTGAAATGTGTTGCTGGCATCAAATTCAAGGTGGGCAAATATTTTTCAGGAAACCATAAAATGTCTCAGTTTCAACATCTGATGTTATCTTTGTACTATTTTCAACTGAATCTGTGGTTTAAATGATTTGCACATTGATATTATGTTAATAGTGTCTAAAATAGGTTTCAGACACACAAATAATTTACAAGAGTTATTCTGAAGACACAGTACCTGTTCTCTAGTCCAGGGAACAGCTGGCCCAAGGACACTCCACAGAGCCCAGCGTAAGCGAAGCGTCCTGTTTCAGTCAATTGCTTGCCAATCAACACTACATTGATAGATTCATTTGGCCCATCTTGATGAGGCTTCTCCCCCTGTGGATCTTGACAAAAATCAGTTACACATTTACAAAGATCAATTTAATAACAGTTTACAAATACTTCCAACACTGCTTCACTAGTACAAGATGTTACCATACTTTCACAACCAATTAAAAATTTAACTTGAAAGCCATAAAAAAAGGCTACAAAATGCTACCAGTCATTTGACCCACCCCTGTATCACACGTAAGCTTTTCAAGCTATTGTCCTTTGATGTTTAGGCTTATATGTGGTTAGTATGGGGTTCAGGTGGGCTCCTTCAAACAGTAGATTTCCTGATGGATGGTTGGCTACAACCAAATACTTGTGTCCCTATTAAATGATTCCCAAATTCAACCAATCGTTTTTTGGAAAGAGACAGGGATGGGGCGCAAGGAGAGATATTCACATTTCCGACAATTCTGAACAGTGCATCCATTGTACTAATGGATGTGTAGCCAATAAAAAGCGTTCAGGACAGCTCCAGGACAATAAAGTCACCGATATACTGTTGTAAAAAAAAAAAAAAAAAAGTGCCAGTACCACATTCCACACAATCCCCGCTCAAGTCAAGCTATGGATGGTTCTGAGGCTCAAAAAAGAAAAATGTTAATGGTGACAAACAAAATGTAAGAATTTCAAATTAATCGCATGCGTTACTTTTGACAGCCTTAATAATTTAGGATTATTTTTATGTACAGGCTACAAGAGTACACAATGCCCTTGCCAGTCTTATTCAAAAAATTAGACAAATAAGTCCTAATACTGTTTGATTAGCCTATATGTTTCAAATGTTTTACATTAGTAGGCTATATTGTTTCATATTTAAAGATATTTATACTGTTTGGGGCTTTTTAACAAGTGAACTAATGTGTATTAATAATATATTGCATTACTCCTGCCAATTTAACCCCCTTTTATGCACAGCAATACTCCCCTTCCATTAATTATATAAAAAAGAAAATTACATCGTCTATTGACGGTTTGGACAGGTCGTTTCAACAATGTATGAATCCAGGCATCGCCCAGGCCTAATGTTATTGCGACATGAATTAATCTTGATCAAATTTCTGTAAAATCGTGATGTTTTTCTATTGTTTTATTACCCAGCTCTAGGTAGAATAGATGATTATATGAAAATATAATATTTTAAGCCGTTTAACACAGCACAATGAATTCATCTCACTGACAGCATCTCCTTGCTTTACCCTTTCTGAGCAGGACTGAAACTGTTGCCAGGTACAATTTTGAATGTTTAAACCTGTCTTTAACTACAGGGATATACAAATATACACATTATCATTTTAATTATGCTTGATACGTAAATTCAACGAGACAATTTATTTTGGGTGCAAACGTCACATCCAACTTTCCCACCAATCAATCATCTACCTACTTTTTCAACTGTAACCAGTCACTAAAATTACTACTGAAGTCAATACCCCTTTAGAACCTTTTTATGTTTACTAACATTGCTTCAAGAGGGCGATACGCGTGCATCATGGTTGCAGAACTCCACCAAGCCAGCACAATAACTACAGTATGGGATGGACGACCCATAGAAATTATTAAACTACTTTTTGTTTTTTGCGTGTTAATAATAAGCTTATTGACCATATCTATCGAATATAACATCACGTCACTTAATTATTGACCATGTCCATGATTTTATTTACGTGGTTACACAATCACTTATTGTATGTCACTGTGTCACCGTTGTGCTACGCAGCAAACCCACTTTCTCAAGCACTGGGACAGCTGGCCAGGAAATAAGTACAGTAGCTGATCACAAAAAATATTCTACGGCCAAACACAAATACAACATAACGTGTTTCGGTGAGACAACTAGCAAGGTGTCAACGAATCTCAACAATACGGCCGTTTTTATTGATGATGGGTGTATTTAGACGCGTTACTTGCGCACTGATACAAACTAGCTAACTACTATACGAATGTAACTAGCAGAACTGTAGCAGCTAGTTAAGACAGCCAAGTTAAATGCGTTGACGACGCATCCGGCAAGCTAGATAAATAACTATGTAGTTGCTAAAGAAGTTGCCTATCTTCCTAGCATAAAGTGGTTTACAGATTTGGTAAAGTTAGCTAGTTAACAAGTTCAGTTGGAAACAACTTTCGGACACCTCGCGTTTTAGCCAGGTTGACACGTTGAAGTGGCTTCACAAATGCAAAACATTTGACTACCTGTCAACACTGTAGAAATATTGTGTTTGGTTCTTTCTTCCTCCATTTCACGTTGATAGCATGGTAGCTCAGCTAAGTTGTTGTTGTGAAACTTGTGATGAAAGTTCAATGAACTTTCTCAAACTTTTGACCAAGCGCTGACGCGTCCAACCTTCGTCATTCTTCTTTAGACATTTATTGGCGGATCACACCAGTTCAATATAATGCATATACCGCCACCTACTGTCTGGGTATAATACTGTTCGACTTCACAAACAGTATCTGAAATCTACTGAAACACACAGCTCAAAAAATTAAGGGAACGAATGAATCACACATCGGGTCTCGATGAACGAAATACAGTATGACGATTGAAGACTGCGTTGGATACATGTACCATTGTGAGAAAATAGTAACTGAGAAAGTGTTTGTAATGTTTTGCAGCGTTGACGTTATAGGGCCAATTGTTAGAGAAGCAAGGATGCAAGATAAGACAGATGGGATGTCCAAGGACAGACTGGGCACACACTCTACCCTCGTGAGTAGGAGACAAGCGAAGTAACCGCCTTTTTGCATAAATGGAAAATTACTAGACAGAGCGAAGAGGGGTTAGCAGGCTAGGTCTGCATGATAACTGAACAGAAGTGTTAGAGAATTGTTCAAGTTAGATCGTTTTCACTTTTGCCAGTCTCTAACAGACGCAGCTGCCTGGGAGTGATAAAGTACCCAAGGACACGGGGTTACGTCATGGCCAAGAAGAAACTTACAGAATAAGTTGGATGAATGGAGGCAGGCCGGGTGTTAGAACAAACGTGTTGGACAAGCACTTGATTTCCATGGGCGTGCATGTTTATCCTACTTACCAATGTAGAATAGTAACTTCAGCACAAGGGATGTAAAGTAAATGATTTTAGCATGCATGGCTTACTAAGGCTATATAATAGCAAAACACACAGCTGTCAATCAGATTCGAAAGCATTTATTAGCAGTTCACATTCTTTATTGCTTAGTGAGTACATCAATTAAAAAAGAACGCCTTTGATCGCATTTGCAGATGAAGGAAAGAGAGTTACATTCCCAACAGTAATTAAGTACAGAACAGCAATCTGGGTAGCGTTATTGAACATTTAGATACGGCAAGTATGGCAGTAATATACATAACAGTGTGACCTAGCAGCAATTGATAGTTATTGAAATATTAGATACATATGAGTGTAATAAGCTTATGAATGGTGGCATAGCTTATGAATGGTAGCAATGAATGTAAATGTTTGTTTTACTGTCCTTTGCAATGCTTCTCTATGTTTGTGTGACTATTGCCTGCAAGCTTGTAACGAAACTCTGGAGTTAAGGGAAAAGACAAATTCTTGGTTTTGTGGAGTTTTTGTGTGTACTGGTGTTTAGACTCGACCCTCAACATAGGGCACAATGTTGGTCAGATACAAACTTCATCACTATACCAACTGTATTGCCACTTTATATGGATTTTACACGTGCAAGTTGTTTATATTGTATGTTTTAATATTGCTCTAAAAATATATTTTGAACCTATATATTATTTGAAATTAAAGGTGCACTCCAGTCATATTATCACCCCTTTGAAAGTACCAAGCTCTGGTAAAAACACACTTCTAAATTCGAAGTCTGAGTGACCTCACCTTGTCTTAGACAGATCACCATCCATCTAAATGAGGTTCAGGTTTGCAGCAGGTTGTTTGGGGAGGTGGATGCACTTCTCTCTGTTTTAATAGGTTAAAAGTAGCTGTCACTCATAATTGTCTTATAAAGCAATGATTGGTTTGCAGGGTGGTACTTTTTAGCTGAAAAGAGATAGTGGATTGATGGTCATGTGACAGGACTACACTTATAATTACTGTTTGCATTGTTAGAAAATAACTTACTATTGCCTTTGGGTACAATTCATTATCTTCAGAATTAACTATATTTATTAAAATGCATTGACTTGGGCACCTTTATATTGGAGGTTTCGGCATTACCATAAGATTGTGACGTCATCAATAGTGCTGCTGGCAGAATCTTAGCTAGTATGCAAGGTTGTTTAGCTAGTTTCTATAAAGTTATTCTCAAGTTCATCTGTTTTAAAAGAGCAAGTGGATATAGTCACATGCTAAGAAAATCGAGAAGGACTGCAATTGCTGGTTATTGTTTTAAAGATAGTTCTATAATCGGTTTCTTATTTGACTAAATAATCTTATAATCTCCTGTTCTCTTTGAGAATCAAAGATCATTGATCATGATCAATATATGATTGATCATTACAATTAAATGACAATGCAATTTAGTGTCAAAAAGTTAATAAAACAACAGTAAAAGTAAATATTTATAACTTAAAAACAGAAGTTATAAGTATTGATGTCACTTTATTACTTTGGATTATCATTTATAATTTGGATTACTCTATATTAGGTAACTGATTTCCACCAAATAATTGACTTAGCAGAAAAAAAAAATTTTTAGTGTATGATTTTGAATTTACTTTTTCCATCTATCTCGCTATCTGATTAACTAGTTATTACCTGGTTAAAACCTACCTACCCATTCAATTTACGCACTATTTTTATAAGATAGGGGTCTACACAAAGACAGGAAAATGTGTGTGGGTGGATTAAGAGCAAGGCCTTTACACAGTAAAAATGTTAGTACAACCTGGCTACACTGTCACAATAATAACATGAAACTGTCAGTGTGGAATTCCCAGCCTAAGTGCTGTATATTGAGGCTGTATCCCAAACTGCACAAATGTTCCTGTTTAGTTCACTACTGTTATGGTGCACTACATGCAGAACGTCTCTAAGTCATCCTGTTTACACTGTGTTACGCGTGTCATGTATGATAAACATTTCTATATTTAGTAAAGACACAAATCACAAGTAGCCTTTACAAATGAGGAAAGTATAACAAATTACAAAACCGGTTATGTGGAATATTTTCCAGTGAGTCTGACTGTAATTGTTGTAATCTCATCCACTCAGCCTGCTCTGATATTTGTAAGCATTTGAGCCAGGGGATAAGATAAGAATTGCCATAGTTGGTATAAAGAAGTTATGGAATGACAAATGTCATGTTTGCCTTGCATTTATGTGTGAGTTTTCTAAAGTGTAGATGGGACACGGCTGCATGTTTTAAACATCAAAGGCCAGTTGTGTCGGACACACCTTGTCAGATTGTGTACTGGGACTTTTTCTAAGACTTTCTCCACAATGTCTAATGCTACAATGGTTCTTAAAAGAAGAATGGCACTTTTGAATAACACATTATTTTTAGGGATTAAGTAGGTGTCTTCACATATTCTTAATTTGAACCCAGAAAAAGAAATGTAATTGATTTCAAATGTGTCCCCAAAGAGAAAATGTCTGGTTTATTTCCCTGGTGTCACTATAAAATGGGTGTTTCCCCATAGAATGGGATAGGACACAATGGTGGGTTGGTTACTTTGTTAACTTCATGAAGATAAAAATATAAAACACAGTGAAAGAAGTTATAATTACTGGTTTCCACAAAAGGTATATAGAATGAATTACTTTTTACAGTGCATGATTTTGCAAAATGATTGAATGTTCTGTATGTGTAATAAAATATTTACTTTTTCTATCTCTCTATCTCGCTTGTTCGCTCGATCACTCCCTTGCTCTCTCTGACTCACCAGTTAATTCCTGGCACTATTTGCAGGCTTGGTCCACATTACACACTGTTTTTTTTAAGAAGACAGGGGTCTATACAAAGACAGGAAAGTGTGTGTGGGTGGATTAAGAGCAAGCCCTTTATGTAGTAAAATTGTTAGTACAACCTGGGTACTCTGTCACAATAATATGAAACTGTGTATGTATGGAATCCCCAGCCTACAATGCTATATATTGAGGCTGTTTCAAATGGCACACTTTTTCCTATTTAGTCCACTACTTCTGTAGTAGTGCACTACATAGAGAACAGGGTCCCATTTGGGAGACAGAATACCTCTCTGTAAGGCAACCTGTTTACACTAGCTTACACTCTTGAGTCTGTATTATAAACATTTCTATATTTAGTAAATACACAAATTATAGTTTGCTTTTACAAGTGAAATGGAAAAGTAAGTATAAAAAACCTATGATAGTGGTCATGTGGAATGTTTTCCCAGTGAAACTCAAATTGCTTTAATCTCATCCACCCTGCCTACTCTGATATTTGGAAGTATTTGAGCCTGGGTTGGAGGTTAGAATTACCATAGTGGGTATAAAGACGTTTTGGAACCAGGAATGTCATGATTGCCTTGCACTTATGTGCAGTGTAGAGTGTAATTCAAGCTGGACATGCCTTGTGTTGCATATTACCCTATGGTTTTCTATAGCACAGATGGGACGGCCACACACTATACCAAAGACCAATAATGTCGGACAGACCTTGTCAGACATTGATTGAAGACCTTGCAGTCACTTTGCACTCATCTTAACTCCGATCTCTAACTCACCTCATGGTGCGTTTTTGTTGACCACCCATGGCTAGCGTAAGTAGAACTGGTAAAAGTCAACACGAGCGAGGGTATTTCTTGATACATTTAGTGCAGATATCTTCACATATTCTCAATTGGTGTGAGATCCGGGCTTTGACTGGGCCAATCCAGTACATTGACGTTTTTGTTTTTAGTTAAGTTACTCCAGATTGGCTTTGGCTGTATGTTTCGGATCATAGTCCTGCTGGAAGATGAATCTTCTTGCAAGTCCCAGGTCTATTGTAGACATCAACAGGTTTTCTTCCTGGATTTTGCTGTACTTCACTGCATCCATTTTGACCTCCTTCTTCACAAGCTTTACAGGCCCGGATGCAGAGGTGCATCCCCATAGCATGATATTGCCACCATGCTTCACGGTAGGGATAGTGTTCTCAGGAACTCTTTTGTGATGCACCCAGGCAATTCTTTCACTATGCAAAGTTATCAAGCACAGCCGTGGATGACTGCAACTACTTTGCTCTTGTCATAGGCTTCTTGGTGGCCTTCCCAACTAGTGCCCTTTTTGCCCCGATACTCTGGTTTTTAGGATGACCTGTTCTAGACAGATTTACAGTTGTCTTATTCTCTCATCTCTCAATTTATAAATTCCCTGGTATCTCACCTGTCGAGGATACACTTGAGGAGGGTTGCTATGGGAGAGTCCCCCCACCCCTGTTATTGATCCTTCTGTGTGTTGTACATAAGAGTGTCTGCTAAATTAAAAAGATGGGTACAGTTGTACTGTGAATTTCCATAGTATTACAGTTAGCTTACTTTTAGGATACTTTTAATTACTCTAGGCACAAACAAACATTTGTGATTGGTAAAAATAATTTTTCTGATTCCGGATTTAAATAGTTCCTATACTTTGGCTCAAACCTATCCGCAGAGTGGTCAAACGTTTTTTGTTGTTGTAAAAAAAACATTTTTTACAGCCAATTACTAGACTAACAGGTTAGTTTGGTCAAATATTTTTTAAAACATACATTTTCACAAGTGGCTGAGCTATGTGACAGATGCTTAAATTCTGTGTGAGATCAGCCTTAGAAGAATGATGGATTGCTTATTGAACACAGACAAGAAGACAGCAGTGCTCTTACAGACAAGTTCCAACACAACCCTCTGGTACTATGTCAGACAGACAATATACCTCTTTTCACTCAAAAGGAAGAGGAAATCCATGTCAGGCACTGACTGACCCTAGGGCACTGAGAAAAGCAGGGAAAGAGAAAGGGGAACATTTTGCAACAGTAAAAAAAACCTTGATAACATGGGCACACCAAGTATGATCGCCCTGTGATTAAGAAGGGTTCGGTAACACATCTGGTGAGTGTAATAAGTACAGGTTTGCACTGTTGTCTCTCTTCACAGGATGCTCACACACACACACAGTTGTGTTAAGCTCACAAAAACTACATCCGCAGTGGAATCTGTTAGGACAAGTTCAGAGAGGGAGAGTTGGAGAATCTGGCAACCAACCAAAGGTATCATAAAGTAAACCACCCATTCATGGATCCGCTCACAAAAAATCAAAACAAAAAAAACAAGAATTTACACACACATCTTGATATATTTTATGACCAGACTACTCTATCTGGATATGAGAACACAATGGTATAATTTTAGCAGATATATTTGTGGATTATGGGGTAAATATTTCCCCAGGATATAGGGGGCAGGAAGGGGAACTGCCCCTCCTACTTTCAGGCTATGCTACATCTCAACTTGAGTGCTCCACTTTGCCTCCTCCAATATCTTGGTCACCCACCTCCTATGTGAGGTCAGCTCTAACTTAACTCAATCTAGTCAACGGCTTGTCTCTGTTTTTGCACTCCAATGCTTCCCCTTGATTCTGTACACCATCAGTGCCAGGCCATCTTTAAAAATATCTGAAACCCCCTTCAAAGGCAATGTTAAATGAATCAGTCTGATCTCTCAAGGGTGGAAGGCAGCTGTGACATCCAGGGAGTATGAAAGATTTGAAGATTAATGTCATGATATTACAAAAGGAGGAAGTAATGGAGAATGCAGCTGTTTTTGACTGAGGCCAAGACATGCTGGGAAATGCACTTCAAGAAGGAAGGAAAATCCTGTGATTGGGACAGAGACAAAAATGACTTAAGAGGTTTAAGGTAGATGAACATATTGGTGCTTGCTAGAGAGATAACGATAGATAGAGGGGCCGGAGAAGAGGATGGCCGTGGATCATTATAAAGTGAACACTAATGATCTACAAAATGCTGCAACACAAAACCAGGCTTGTCTGTCTTATCCATAATCAATGATGACAAAAACCCTCACACTATAATAATGGGATATCCAAACAATTCTGGACAAGCTCCCAATTAAAAACATATGCACAGAGCTAGAGGTTTGTGAGCACTTCTGTTATATTTTAAAGATTTCTCCAGATCGTTTGAAAGAATGTGTGAGTAACAGTTTAGCTTAGGGAACTCTGACATTGAGTCCATGGTTACAGACTGGGCTTACATATATCACATTTATGAGAATCTTGCAGTTTAAGGACAAGCTATTGAATGGAAGTAAAAAAAAAGAAAGGACTACATTATCATCATAACTTTGATGTAAGAAACACAAACACAAAACACCAGTGTGGGGCAGCCCAGCCAGCTGAAGCATATAAAAGACAAACATTTGCACCAGTGATAAAATGCAAGGCCGAATGATAGACTGCATCCAGTGATTTGAGTACAGAAGCTGAGGAATGCATATATACACCGCTCAAAAAAATTAAGGGAACATCTAATCATCACAGTATAACACCAAGTCAATTTAACTTCAGGGAAATCACAGACATTTGCTCTCTCCTTATCCTTCCTCACTGATTCTTCTCTAATTTTATGTTTTGCTAGTGTCCGTGTCACTGCTGGTAGCATGAGGCAGTACCTGCAGCCCATTAAGGTTGCACAGATAGTCCAGCTCCTCCAAGATGGCACATCCATAAGTGCCGTCGCAAGTAGGTTTGCTATGTCTCCCAGTACAATCTCAAGAGCATGGAGTAGATACCAGGAGAAGGGCTGTTACACAAGGAGAGCTGGACAGGGCCGAAGAAGGGCATCAATCCAGCAGCAGGACCGGTGTCTGCTCCTTTGCGGGAGGTGGAACAGGAGGAGCACTGCCAGAGCCCTACAAAATGACCTCCAGAGGGCTACTGGTGTGCATGTTTCTGACCAAACTGTCAGAAACAGACTCAATGAGGGTGGCATGAGGACCTGAAATCCTCTAGTGGGACCTGTGCTCGCAGCACCTTTCAGCTCGATTGGCATTTGCCAGAGAATACCAGAATTGGTAGGTCTACCATTGGCGCCCCGTTCTCTTCACAGATGAGAGCAGGTTCACACTGAGCACATGTGACAGATGTGAAAGACTCTGGAGACGCCGTGGTGAACATTATGCTGCCTGCAACATCATCCAGAATGACCGGTTTGGTGGGTCAGTGTTGGTCTGGGGAGCCATATCCTTGGAGGGTTTCACAGACCTCCACGTGCTAGCCAACGTTACCCTGACTGCTGTTAGGTACTGGGATGAAATCCTCAGACCCATCTTCAGACCTTACGCTGGTGCAGTAGGTCCTGGGTTCCTCCTGGTGCAGGACAATGCCCAGCCTCATGTGGCCAGACTGTGTAAGTAGTTCCTGGATGACTAAGGCATTGATGCCATTGAGTGGCTCTCACATTCCCAGACATGAATCGAATTGAGAACCTCTGGGACATTATGTATTGGTGCATCCGACGCGGCCAAGTAGCGCCACAGACCGTCCAGATGCTCCCTTATGCCCTGATCCAGGTTTGGGAGGAGATCCCCCAGGACACCATCCGCAGTCTCATCAGGAACATGCCCAGACATTGTCGGGAGTGCATACAGGCATGTGGGGGCCATACACACTATTGAGTCACATGAGTTGCTGTGATGAAATTCATGCAAGTTGGAACAGACTGTGATTTCAGTTGTTTACTTTGGTTTTCGGTGTGAGTTTGAATCCAGTCCTCAATCGGTTGGTGATTTTGGTTTCCAGTGTAGTATATCAACACACTATAGTAGTGACATAAAAGATGCATCAATATTTTTTCTATGCTGATGTGACAGACATGATTTATTCCTGTAAAAGAAACCAACTAACATAATCCTTAGCTTTTTCACCAACTCATTGTGTTTTAAAAGACAGATTTTCATCAAACCAAATCCCAAGGTATTTGTAAGAAGCAATTAGCCTGTTCAAAGTTGGTCGTTCTAATCCTGAAAAGATGTGGTATATGAGATCGTATACCACAGGTATGACATCACATAAATGGTTATTAGCCTCTAATTGCATTGGTAACTGGCTTAAAATAGCAATAAGGCATCTCAAAAGTTTGTGGTATGCTGTCAGATAAGTAGTGTGTCCAGGTGATATTCTGTGTTCAGACTCCGTGATACCTTGTGCCTAAGAACAGCCCTTAGTTGTGGTATATTGGCCATTTACCATATTCCGTTGTGCTATATTACTTACATTTTACATTTTAAGACTCAACACAGAAGCACATTTCAGGTGCAAAAAGTGTTTCTTAGATCAATGAAACTTCCATAGAGTCATTTGAAAAAGTACACCCCCTAGAAAGCTGTATTTTTTAACATATTAGAACACTTCACTAATAAACAAATAAACAAATTCCAACCACATTCACTGATAAAAGTAACCCAGTGTAACAAATCGCAAACAAAAAACCTTTTAAACCATTTCTGCAATAAAAATGAACAGAAATGCAATCTCCTCCTCAAGCATATAGGCAGTAAATGCCCAGATTTACCATCACATGAAATGGCTTAAATTAGAATCAGGTGCACCAAAAAAGTGTGCACCTGATTACAAAATCATTACAGAGTAATTTAGGAGGGTCCAGCCTTCAATTTAAAGATTAGAATCTTGGTCTGGTTTGGTCTTAACCATATGGTTGTGTGGTAACACCTCATGCCAAGATCAAAAGACCTATTCAAGAAGAATGATTATGCCCATGAGTCTGGAAAGGGTTACAAAGTACATCATTCCGCTGCCTGACGGATCATGTAGAAATGGTAACACACGGTTTGGGGTGGTTTGCTGCCTCAGGCCCTGACTAACATGCCATCATTGAGTCAACCATGAATTCCATACTGTATGACGGAATTCTTGAGGAGAATGTGAGGCCATCTGTCGAAAAGCTGAAGCTGAACCGAACATGGATCTTGAAAGTGGACAATGGTCTAAAACACACAAGCAACAGAATGGCAACAGAATGGCTCAAACAGAAGAAATGGAGGGTTATTGAATGGCCGTAAAGATGAGTGGGCAAAGAGGAGCGGGTACAAATTCCTCACAGTCATGTAAGAGACAAACAAGAAGTTACAAGAAACAGCTAGTTATTTCAGCCAAAGGGTGCTGCACCAGCTATTGAAGCTAGGGATGTACTTACAGATCTGGAAAAAATTTAGAGACCACTGCACCTTTTTCTATCCTTTCCAAAAAAGTTGAAAACGAAAGTTTTTAGTGAGGAACAGAAGCGTTCAATTTGCAGTGGTCTCTTAATTTTAACCCTTCTGTTCCTCACTCAAAAACTTCCTTTCCAACTTTTTTGGAAAGGAAAGAAAAAGGTGCAGTGGGCTCTTAATTTTTTCCAGAGCTGTATATTTCCTTCATTGTGAAATTGCATTTCTGTTGAATGTTTGCCGGACCGCGTAAGCAGAGCCGGCCAAGAAGAGCGAATGTCTCTTACTGACTGAGTGAGTGACTGATTGACTCAGGATAGACAAAAACTTCGCAGGCTACAACCTTCAGTAGCTACGTTATAGTAAACCTAAAATAAAACTGTTCACGGTTATATTGCAACTATTTCTGGTGGATTTTCGAAGTACGCATCCGTGCATGATTTTTGTGGTAATATAGGTTAGATAAAAACCCCTTGGGCATTTAAAGAGGAGGGGTTTTCACGATTCTCTTGTCTTTTCACTTGACGAAAAAGTCGTATCATCACCTATATTGGTAGCTATTGTATAAATGCCATTCACGAATGAACGAAAAACAAACGTTTTTGTGTCATGAAAAAGCTTTGGCTGTTTTAAGTTCATATTCAGTCTTGCTAGCAATTGCTCAAATCTTATGACTATACTTAATAATTAGATACTAGCAGGGGTGGGTAGTAACGTGTTACAAGTAACGCAAATGAGTAAAAGAGTACAGTTTCAGAGGAACGAGTACTTTTCTAGTTACTTTCTGGGGGCTGTACTTTTTACTCTTACTCAAGTGTATTTTTTTAAATAAATCGTACTCTTTACTCCGTTACATTTCACCTACTCTTTCGTAACAATTCTGTCTTCAGTCGTTGGTCAAAAAATATTGAGTTTTTTCGTTTCGTGATTTGATTTGAGGTTGAGGTGGTGTTCCCTCCCGCTCGTTTAAATCTGCATCGGAGTGCGAGCACAGACGTAGCTAATTAAATGACAGACACCGACACCGAGATGGAAAGTTGTCAATTGGAGGACATTGACGAGGGAAATTCCAATCCCTGGCCACAGTTGCACGACATGTTTCGATTTAAATTTAAAATAGGCAACACAGTCATCATGAAATGTTGTCTTTTTATTCCCAAATACGCAACCATCTCTGCTTTCAAAAACTCATCATACCTCCGCAAGCACATAGAGGTAAGGTTAGTGAATCGGCTCGCGCTACCTAGCCAGCTAAATATTTTTTTTTGGATTCAACTTTTTTGTCATTCAACAAAAACAAGTACAGCACAACGAAATGCAGTAATATAACCCAATGATAATGTAATATTCTAGCTAACTTACAACATATATAATAACACTACAGCTTGTTAGTATATTTGTATTAGTGGTTCATTGGGTTTGACCCGAACTTTATTATTTAGTAATGCACTTTAGTTAACAACATACCCAGTCTAGCTAGCTAGATTTTAGTTGAAAGCAATTGCTGCTAACCAGGTGGCTTAGTTACAATGCAGTCAGTCATTCCATCCATGACCTGACTTATAACAAATATTTGATTGACAACATGTACTGAGCATTACTACACAAGATAACTATTTTTTTTTTCCAGTAACATGTATGATGGTCTTAATTCGCAAGAATTTTATTTGCAACACAGATTAATGATAGAAATTCAGTATTATTTATTTTTGCAATTTATTTTGTTTTTTATTCTGCATGACTATAGGCTGACTCTGGAAAACAAATGCCTATTCAAACATTAAAAATGCAGTTTGCGTTTGTACTTTCTTAAATCATTATTGGTCCAAGCAGCGAAGCTGCGGGAACCCTATTGTAATTGTTAGTTTTTTTAATTATTATTATTATTCTCTTTCTTCCGCCGTTTTTGCAAGTTTACCAACTTCTACTGGCTAACATTTTTTGAAACTTGGCACATCCACAGAGGGCTCTGCCAAACTCACAAAAACAAATTTTGGTGTCCATAGGTCAATGCCTCTAGCGCCACCATCGGGTCAAAGTCGCAATTTTCAAACGCTTATAACTCAGGCTGTGATTGGCCTAGAGACATGAAACCAGTGTCATATGATGCATGACCATGTGCTGAGCAACCTTCCTAGAGGCCGTTTTAATTTGCGCCTAACTAGATTTTCCACCATTTTGGATTTTGTGAAAAACCTCTAAAATTTTTCACAGGTCGCAAATTTTGTCCAATCTTCCCGAAACTTGGCAGAGATGATCTACAGGCAAAGCGTAACAAAAGGTTCTTGGTGGATTTTTTATTTGCAAAATCGTTTGCCCGTTGCAGCCAATCAGAAATGGCGGCGAAGCCGCCGTTCTATACGTGAGGTTGTATCTCAGCCTCTGTTTGTCCAATTGGCACCAAACTTGCTATGCCTGTTCGGAAGGAGAACCAGAGGAGGCCTGCCGTGTTTGGCACTAATCGGCCATATGGGGGCGCTATACCAAAAAGTCACCTGTAAGGCTCATTACTCCTAAACGCAAACAGATAATTCAACCAAACTTGGTGAGTTGCATGAGTGCAATAGGTTCTTGTAATACAACAAATAGGGAGTCGGCATTCCAAACCATGTGACCGCCACGGGCCAATCAAATTCAAGCTATCAATTAAAGCTTTTAGAAATGCTTGACCGCCATGAAACTTGATGAATAGAAAGTCTTATAAGCCCCCAACAACCAGTAAAAGTTTGGGCCATTGGGGGGCGCTACAGTGTGTCGTCAAACTTGAGGATTTCAAATAGCAATATCTTTGTGCTCCATGGAGCTGAAATCACCAAACCTATCTCACAATGTGACTGGCAGTATGCTAAACAAAATTGCCTCTTGGAACATCGAGCTCCAATATCTTGTATTTCTGCCATATTCAACTTCCTGGTAAAGCTCTAAATATTTTAACAGGTCGCAAATTTTGTCCAATCTTCCCGAAACTTGGCAGAGATGATCTACAGGCGAAGCGTAACAAAAGGTTCTTGGTGGATTTTTTATTTGCAAAATCGTTTGCCCGTTGCAGCCAATCAGAAATGGCGGCGAAGCCGCCGTTCTATACGTGAGGTTGTATCTCAGCCTCCGTTTGTCCAATTGGCACCAAACTTGCTATGCATGTTCGGAAGGAGAACCAGAGGAGGCCTGCCGTGTTTGGCACTAATCGGCCATATGGGGGCGCTATACCAAAAAGTCACCTGTAAGGCTCATTACTCCTAAACGCAAACAGATAATTCAACCAAACTTGGTGAGTTGCATGAGTGCAATAGGTTCTTGTACTACAACAAATAGGGAGTCGGCATTCCAAACCATGTGACCGCCACGGGCCAATCAAATTCAAGCTATCAATTAAAGCTTTTAGAAATGCTTGACCGCCATGAAACTTGATGAATAGAAAGTCTTATAAGCCCCCAACAACCAGTAAAAGTTTGGGCCATTGGGGGGCGCTACAGTGTGTCGTATAACTTGAGGATTTCAAATAGCAATATCTTTGTGCTCCATGGAGCTGAAATCACCAAACCTATCTCACAATGTGACTGGCAGTATGCTAAACAAAATTGCCTCTTGGAACATCGAGCTCCAATATCTTGTATTTCCGCCATATTCAACTTCCTGGTAAAGCTCTAAATATTTTCACAGGTCGCAAATTTTGTCCAATCTTCCCGAGACTTGGCAGAGATGATCTAAAGGCAAAGCCTAACAAAAGATACTTGGTGGATTTTTGATTTGCAAAATCGTTTGCCCATTGCAGCTGATCAAAAATGGCGGCAAGGCACCAAACAGGAAGCGAGTGAGTTTCTCAGCAACCGTTTGTCACCAAATTTCCAATTGTCACCAAACTTGGCATCCTTGGTCGGAATGAGGTGCCGTGGAGGTCTGCGTATGTCACCTGCCAACAACTTCCTGTGTCCGAGAATTTCACAGGAAGTGAGGGCGTTTCTCAGCAACCGTTTGTCCGATTGTCACCAAACTTGGTATGAGTGGTCAGAATAGAGTGCATGGGAGGTCTGCATATGTCATGTGCCAACAACTTCCTACGTCTGAAAATTTCACAGGAAGTGAGGGCGTTTCTCAGCAACCGTTTGTCCGATTGTCACCGAACTTGGTGTCTGTGGTCGGAACGAGATGCGAAAGAGGCCCGTGGTGTGTGGCGCTGATCGGCCATGTGGGGGCGCTGTTTCGAAAAATCTGTTTAAACGCTCATTACCGCCTAATGCAAAAACGAATTGCTGGGCCTACTTTCGGGCTTGCATGGCCAATCCTTGTCTTGCGCTCTGTTTGCTTGGACCCCTAATTGCTGCATGCAGCTATATTTTTTCCTTGTTCTTATTATGGCGCTAAAGTCTTGAACAAAATATGTAACTAGTGCTCAAGTACTTTTTTGACCAAGTACTCTTTTACTCTTGAGTAGTTTTTTCAGGTGGTGCTTCAACTTTTACTTGAGTACATTTTAGGACGAGTAACAGTACTTTTACTTGAGTACAAATTTTCAGTACTCTACCCACCCCTGGATACTAGGAAGCCTATTACTGGCCAATAAGCTATTAAAACAGCCAGTGGCAAAAGCCATACATTTCATAGATTCTATTTTAGGTTGGAGGTGAACTTAATAAGAAACGTTAGTCAGTTTAACACAATGCTTAATGGTGTCTAGCGAAATATTCAAACTTGGCGTGATGTTAATGCGTGAAATAATGATCTAATGTCGAGATGCTATACCAACACCGAGCAATCGTATAGCACCGCGGTGTAGTGGTTAAAGACACAGCCGCTCAAGTGGGAGACCCACGTTTGAATCCAGTGAGGGTAGCAACATATTTATCATTTTTAATTGCGGGCTGTCTAAACTAGGCTTGCCTGATTCCTTTTCTGGTTTTTATTAATAAATTATATAATTTTTCAGTGTAATTTGTTAAATTAGGTTCCTTAATCTGTCATTTGTTAAATTTGGTTCCTTTATCTGTCAGTAGTGTTGAAGTGAAAATTACATATCCATATGTGTGAATTTGTAAAAAAAATAAAAAAAAATAAAAGACAACTTTCCAGTTGGTGTACTTACTTTTTCTCTTGACTGTGTGATGTTGTGTAACGCATTGTGGGTACTTCCGAATACATAAGAAATCTGTTAGAGCTAAATGCAACTATATCATGACAAAGTTACTGCCTTTTACCACTCTGGATTGTTTGGTAAGTAGAAACATGTTACCTAACATTAAAATATACAGTCTGCCAGATTTGCGAATAACAATCTATTTTTTTCAACCTCCCATTTTGGGCTTGGTGTGTAATATGTTGTTTATACTGTATGTGATACAGTACACATCATAGGTCTTCAACCCTCTCCTGGGAACCCCCCAGCCATCTCACAGTTTAGTTTTAGCCCTGAACTAGCTCACCTGATTCAACAGGTAAGGGCTTGTTAATTAGTTAATAAGTTGATTCAGGTGTGCTAGCTCTGGGATACATGAAATAGATGGCTGGTGGGTCTCCAGGAGAGGGTTGAAAACCTATGGTATACATAATCTATAAGTAGAATCACTATGATACTTTAGTTAGACATGACATTACAAGAAGGAAGGGGTTTTGATGATGATTATATTGTACACCTCGGCACATATGATGTAGTAAAACATTTTTGGAGACCTGTTTTTCCTTGACAATGCCACCTTTACAACCAGTGACCAAAAATCCTGGAATGCAATTTAAATCAGTGATAATGACAGTATTGTGTCTGTTGTCCATGACATAGTACAATACAAATCTGGGCAAAATGTGAAGGAAAAAGGATTATCATGCTAGGTGTCAACACTCAACTGGCTATTTTGTTATCCCCATTTCAGAGCAAAACACCCCCATTGTTTTTATTTCTCCCTTCAAATTAGAATTTTTTTATGATGGCCTTATTGGATCTGAACTCTGCGGAAAGACATTTCACCATTCCCTGACACAATCAAAAGCCCGCACACCTTTAGAGACCAATATATCACCAATATATCAATTTTCACCAATATATCAATATATCACCAATATATCAATAACACCAATATATCAATTTTGGCTATATGTAAGACTCTAAAATTCCACTCTAGAAATTTGAAATGCTGCATAAAAATTGTAAAGGTGCAGATTATACTATAGCACAGAAGTTAAGGATGACTAAAATATGTTCAAAATACATTGTTTGATCATGGCATCTGTGCCAAATGTACCATGCACTGTTCAGTACGCTTTGTTTAAAGTAACTTGTCATATTTGTTTAGGAGGTCTTATGATGTATCGTTTCCCTGTGAGCTCAATGCTGTTCGGCCGCTGGCTCCCAAAGGATAGTGGGATATCCTGCAATTGTTTTTTTCCTGAGGGGGCTTCTTAAGATGTCTTCATAAAAAAGTTATCTGTCTAATGAAAACACGGAATGAAATAGACAATTTAAAAAGTAACAATTTGTATAGCATCCGTGTTTGGCTTGGAAATCCTATATGTTACACTTCGGACCTGCATCCCAACAACAATACCCTGACAAGAAACACAAATGAAATAACATGTCTTGCATGATCAGCAATGCACAGGATACAGACACCATTAGAAGTAGCAACATCCAGTGAAGCAGAAACACCATGGTCAGGGTGTGTCAGGAAGACGCTGCCCAGTTTTTGGCAATTAATAACTTCAACACGGCCCAGTGATGGGAAATCCCTTTGACTTCCCCCTCAAAACGTATTTATAGTTGTATTACTGGCTGGTGTCCAAATCAAATATAGTGCATGAGCTGATGTGTATTTTAGGTTTTGTATGCGAGAGCTGTGAGTGTGAGGGCGATGGGCTTGCTTATGACATCCAGCAGATTGGCGGATAAATAATGTAATTATTTTTCTTTTTTTGTTTTAATGTACATTTCTGTTGCAATCAGATTTCCCTATTGAAACTTCGTTATCTCCCCTTTTGTAGTCCTGTTACTGACTTATTCCTTCTACTACTGATCAGATACATGCTTAGTATCTCATCTGCTTCATTGCCACTGTTTCAAATACAGTTGTGCTCATAGGTTTGCATACGCTGGCAGAAATTGTGAAATTTTGGCATTGATGTTGAAAATATGAATGATCATGGAAAAAATCTTTTATTTAAGGATAGTGATCATATGAAGCCATTTATTATCACATAGTTGTTTGGCTCCTTTTTAAATCATGATAACAGAAATCACTCAAATGGCCCTGATTAAAAGTTTACATACCCTTGAATGTTTGGCCTTGTTACAGGCACACAAGTTGACACACACGGGTTAAAATGGCAGTTAAAGGTTAATTTCCCACACTTGTGGCTTTTTAAATTGCAATTAGTGTCTGTGTATAAATAGTCAATGAGTTTGTTAGCTCTCATGTGGATGCACTGAGCAGGCTAGATACTGAGCCATGGGGAGCAGAAAAGATGGAAAAGGATATAAATAGATATCCAAAGCCTTGCAAATGCCAGTCAGTACTGTTCAATCACTTGTTAAGAAGTGGAAAATTTGGGTATCTCTTGATACCAAGCCAAGGTCAGGTAGACCAAGAAAGATTTCAGCCAAAACTGCAAGAAGAAATGTTTGGGATACAAAGAAAAACCCACAGTAACCTCAGGAGAAATACAGGCTGCTCTGGAAAAAGATGGTGTGGTTGTTTCAAGGAGCACAATACGACGATACTTGAACAAAAATGAGCTGCATGGTCGAGTTGCCAGAAAGAAGCCTTTACTGCGCCAATGCCACAAAAAAGCCTGGTTACAATATGCCCGGCAACACCTTGACACATCTCACAGCTTCTGGCACACTGTAATTTCGAGTGACGAGACCAAAATAGAGCTTTATGGTCACAACCATAAGCGCTATGTTTGGAGAGGGGTCAACAAGGCCTACAGTGAAAAGAATACCATCCCCACTGTGAAGCATGGTGGTGGCGCACTGATGTTTTGGGGGGGGTGTGAGCTCTAAAGGCACGGGGAATCTTGTGAAAATTGATGGCAATATGAATTCAGCATTTTATCAGAAAATACTGGCAGGCAATTTGCATACTTCTACACAAAAGCTGCACATGGGACGCTCTTAGACTTTCCAGCATGACAATGACCAAGGGTCAACTTGGCACAAGGCCAAGTTGATCCTCCAGTGGTTACAGCAGAAAAAGGTGAAGGTTTTGGAGTGGCCATCACAGTCTCCTGACACTCTGGGGAGATCTCAAACTTGCATGACCTGGAGGCATTTTGCCAAGACGAATGGGCAGCTATGCCACCTGCAAGAATTCGGGGCCTCATAGACAACTATTACAAAAGACTGCATGCTGTCATTGATGCTAAAGGGGGCAATACACAGTATGAAGAACTAAGGGTATGCAGACTTTTGAACAGGGGTCATTTCATTTTTTTCTTTGTTGCCATGATTTGTTTTATGATTGTGCCATTCTGTTATAACCGACAGTTGAATATGAATCCCATAAGAAATAAAAGACATGTGTTTTGCCTGGTCTCTCATTTTTTCTTTAAAAATGGTACATATATTACCAATTTGCCAAGGTTATGCAAACTTTTGGGCACAACTGTATTGCACTGCAAAGATGCTTCACCTAGAATAGTGTGGAGAAAGTTATTACTCTACATCTTAAATCTCACGGCTCTAAAAAACATAAACCTCAAATTCCTTAACTTGCCCAAGAAAGGAGAAAAACTGGCAAGGAATCCTGACTACTGAAATTGGGTTTCCATTGTAGTGCCAGAATCATTGTAGTCAATGTTTTATGAGAAATAACAGCAGGAATGCTGCTACTATGTGCCAAAGTGTCAAGAGGCAGTATAAAACCCAATTACAAATGGTGCTCAGTTGTATAAACTTTCAGTGTTCTGAATTCAACAAAATACATCCCTCCTCTCATGTAATGTTGGGTCTCTGTTTTTACTGTCACACTGTGAAGATTGGGAGATTGCAGTGTCTTTGTCTGTCCGTATCCTAACTTTCTTACTATTTGATTTTCCATCCTTATACCTAATCCTCTGTCCACTGCCCAAAATGGTCAACTAACATCATTTTTAAGATTTTCCCAATAATTTTCAATGAAACTATACTTGATTGACATGTGAATCTCACAGGAGTTTAAGTGCTCCAACACGTACTGTAAGTGAAAACAGACAGCCACGTTGGTTGCATAACCTTTGTTTATTGATAAAAGGATAGAAATGTGTTGACATGAGAAACAAATTACATCCTATATGAAAATACATTTCAGATTTAAAAAATGTAAGCAAAACTATAAAACTACTAAGATTTTGGATAATGTTTGGATAAAAATGGAAATGTATTTGAAATATGTGTTCAAATTATGTGCACTGATTTATCAATATGGGATCTGTTTCAACATATTTAATTTACCTTCAATAAAACATTTGAAAGTAAATTCAGGGGTGGCAGGTAACAGAAACTTTGTTGTGTCAAGGATATCAATCCTAAATGCTCCCAGGTTGTTGTCGGGTTTCAGTCAACTTACCAGGTAAAATAATGGTAAGAGAATGAATTAATAAATAATGTGTATGAAAGTATAAAAATGGTGTAGGGTTTGAAAACATTTCTGTTTCTTGGGTCCAAAGGGAACAGCATTTGATGTGAATTTCATAGAGAATAGAAATGTATATCAGTCAAAACTTGCATGCATACCATGGACACACACACCCACACACACACACACCGACGCCACGTTATTCCAGGTGGGTATTTCTAACTGATTCGCTGTTTATTGGACTGTTCAAAGTTGAGGATTCAGTTAGAAGAGATGAAACAGTTACCATTGTTTGGGCCTATTAACAAGGAGAGTTATTGGGACAACATTTCAATTTCAAAGCAATTTAAATAGTATGTAGATACACCTTTCTATTTTCATTTGTGACAGGATCTGGCCAAGAGAGTTTGACGATAATGGCAACATATGTGCATTCAACACCATTATATTGCCAAAATCTGACAAAACAGACATAATCTTTGGTTGCCATAATCAAAATATTAAAAAACACAAGTCCAGCTATTGTAATTTGTGGCCAATTCGGCAGCATTTATAAGATTTGACAGTAACAAAAATGACCAGGATTTGTCCAAGATTTGCTTGCAAACTAACATCAGAAAATTAAGAAAACTTACTTACTAACTTACAAGTCATACTTCATAGAGAAAAAATAATATATCTTCCTAACTAGTGCAACACACAGTTGAATATATTACACCAAAAAGCTAGCTAGCTACTGTTTCTTATTTTAAATAAGAAACACTTCAATATTTTAATCTAATATTTTACCATATTTGATTACCAAGCATATCATGTTTGTATTACAAATGTATTACATTTCTGAAGGCCTTAATTAGCATTTTACCTGTTTAAAAAGCATGTGTGCCTCCTTAGTTTACCACTCCTTAAAAGTGGTAAACTAAGCAAGTCGTTTTTCCCCTGAAGAGGTGGAGTTAGCTAGCTAACTGAATCTACAACCTGGTCTCAGGGGACTATGTAGACTATTTTGCGTAAATCTTTGACAGCCAAATTTATAAGATATATTACGTTGGAGAAGTAACGTTCCAGAAAATAAAGTGAAAGGTCGTGATTCAAACCCAAGTCCAAATTCGTAATGTGTGATACATTTTCGTACCGTTCATAACATATGATATGTTTGTCTGGCGTTTGGAACAAATACGTTTTCATAGCATTCATAACATAATTCATAGCGCATAATTCATAACATATTATACGTTTTAATAGCGTTCGCAACATATGTTACATTTTAGCCAATTCATAATGCATTATACGTTTTGGTAGCACATTTAAATGTAACTTAACGTAACATATACGAAATCAGGTGCCACGGATTTACGTAAAATAGTTTACGTAGTCCCCTGAGATCAGGTTGCCTAGCTAGTTAACACTCCAGGTGGTCGTTTTGGATGTGTTAGCCACTACCATTTCCAGAAGAGTTCACTCGCCTAACTACAGAGGCTGGACTCAATCAGGATGGCCTAATAAGTACCTGAAAGAGCCGTCAGAGTTACGAAGAAAGGTCTTGGTGACTGCAGAAGAATAAATTCTGAAACATACAAAAAAATATAGTCGATTAAAGATATAACCAAATGCTTTGATACTTGTTGTACAGCTCTTCCTCCTGCAACAGTACAATGTCCCCAAACACTGCTGTAGCTTCCACACAGTTAAACAAGTGGAAAGTTCTTGACTGCCCATGCCAATCACTTGTTCTGAATCCAACTGAGCATGTCTTTCACATGCTATGAACGGAAATCAAAAAGGGCAAAACAAGCAGGCAATGAAGATAGCTGCAGTAAAGCTCTGGCATTACTCACTGTAGCGTGACACTTCTGTGGTGTGAATAGACCCTTGGAATGAATGGTGACACTGGAAGACCTGGATATCCTCAAGGAACTCCTAGAATTCCTTAAATAACTGTAATTCATTTCCATTTGGATAGTTAAAGATGCATTGTGGGATTTTTGACCACTGGTTGTAAAATTGGTGTTGCCGACAGTAGCCTATGTCATATATGTGCCAATTTGTGCCCCTTGTCATCAAACCACTCACTTTCAAACTTGGAATTTTGATTATGCACATATAAACAACATATTACACATCCAGCTCAAAATGTGATTTTTTAAAATTTTAAGTACCAGACTGCATCTTTAAAGTTAAATTTCACCAGCACTCTATTTGCTTACATAAAATGTCAAATAATATGGTATTAACATGTTATTAGCATCAACATTTTCAGTCCTGTTTCTCCACACGACACAAATACGAGTGTTTTGGCATTTTACTGGTAGAAATGGGCCATCTACATTTCCTCGTTGTGATAATATTCTGAATTCACAGCGATGTTCAGCTCTTCTTATCATGAGCAGTAATCAAAAGCAGCAATTGTTTGCGCAATCTTCAAAAGGCTAGCTAACCAGCAACCTCCCGAGAATCTGGGACAGTCAGTCTGTAGTCTTTAAAAAGCATGAGAAAATGTGTCAACCTGGCTATCCTGAAAAGGGCGACAAGAAAATTGAGACATCTCCAATAATGTTACTGAACAAGGACAACCATATCTATCTGCCATTGGTGTAATTGAACGATCCGCAAAACACACAGGGTGCAATAATTGCAATTCAAAGAGTTGCAAGACCTAATGGTTTTGCCTTGACCTCTAACATGTTTAAAGCAGAATTTCACCATAACTCACCTACTTAATGCACTAATTACTAATGTTAGCATAGCAGATACATTTGTATGAATAAAATACAACATCTCAACATAGCATGTTTGCATTTATCCTGCTTATACCATGCCAACAAACAATAACATTAGCACAAATTAACCTGTAGAAATACATTTGTCCAATAACCATTTCCTTTCGACAAGTGGATTCATGCTGTTTTAACGTTTGCCTATAGTGGATTACATATAGGTAAATGCACTGCAAGCACTGTTGTTTTGTGCATGCCGAGTAGGCTAAACCTTTTGCAGTTATCCCGCTACAGGTGGCAAAACACAAACAATTACACACAGACCCGACGCCACGAGGGGGCAAGAGGGGGCTTAGCCCCCTCAGTTGTATTTTCTGCCCCCCCAGTTGAAGTTTTAAAAACCCTATAAAAAAATAGCCAAAAAACAGATTAGCCCCCTCGCCATTTTTAACAGCTCCCTCAGTTACTTCGTCCTGGCGCCGGGCCTTATTACACACCTTTACCAATAGCCCAGAAACAACATTTTCCAATTATAATTTCAATTCCAAATTCATGCTTTGTCATATTTTCACTAAATCTGCTCATTTATCCCATAAGGAATTTTAGAATCGTTTTTAAATAAGGTCTTGTTCTACTAACTGTCTAAAAATTTATCGGACAAGTTGACTTTTATCAATATTGGCTAAATATAAGCAAATATATTTTTCGTAGACATAATTCAGGCAAATATGCTGTCAAATGTCACGTTGTCCTGATGAGATTTACTAAGTTGGGTAAGCCTAAAGAAAACATAGACCATATTTGAAGCAATTGTAAAATTACTTGTGGGATAAATTATTGGTGAAATGCGAAAAGAAGCAGTATGATCCTATTCCCTATGGGGATTTTCCTAAGGGTAATCCCCACAGGTTTTATGGGGATTATGCAGACTGGTCTCAGAAGGATGACGTAGATTATTTTACGTAAATTTTAGGCAGGGGATTTTGTAAGATATACAGGTGCTGGTCATATAATTAGAATATCATCAAAAAGTTGATTTATTTCAGTAATTCCATTCAAAAAGTGAAACTTGGATATTATATTCATTCATTACACGCAGACTGATATATTTCAAATGTTTATTTATTTTAATTGTGATGATTAAAACTGACAACTAATGAAAATCTCAAATTCAGTATCTCCGAAAATTAGAATATTACTTAAGACCAATACAAAAAAAGGATTTTTAGAAATGTTGGCCAACTGAAAAGTATGAACATGAAAAGTATGAGCATGTACAGCACTCAATACTTATTTGGGGCTCCTTTTGCCTGAATTACTGCAGCAATGCGGCGTGGCATGGAGTCGATCAGTCTGTGGCACTGCTCAGGTGTTCTGAGAGCCCAGGTTGCTCTGATAGTGGCCTTCAGCTCTTCTGCATTGTTGGGTCTGGCGTATTGCATCTTCCTCTTCACAATACCCCATAGATTTTCTATAGGCTTAAGGTCAGGCGAGTTTGCTGGCCAATTAAGAACAGGGATACCATGGTCCTTAAACCAGGTACTGGTAGCTTTGGCACTTTGTGCAGGTGCCAAGTCCTGTTGGAAAATGAAATCTGCATCTCCATAAAGTTGGTAAGCAGCAGGAAGCATGAAGTGCTCTAAAACTTCCTGGTAGATGGCTGCGTTGACTTTGGACCTCAGAAAACACAGTGGACCAACACCAGCAGATGACATGGCACCCCAAACCATCAATGACTGTGGAAACTTTACACTGGACTTCAAGCAACGTGGATTCTGTGCCTCTCCTCTCATCCTCCAGACTCTGGGAACTTGATTTCCAAAGGAAATGCAAAATTTACTTTCATCAGAGAACATAACTTTGGACCACTCAGCAGCAGTCCAGTCCTTTTTGTCTTTAGCCCAGGCGAGACGCTTTTGACGCTGTGTTTTGTTCAAGAGTGGCTTGACACAAGGAATGCAACAGCTGAAACCCATGTCTTGCATACGGTGGTTCTTGAAGCACTGACTCCAGCTGCAGTCCACTCTTTGTGAATCTCCCCCACATTTTTGAATGGGTTTTGTTTCACAATCCTTTCCTTGGTGCGGTTATCCCTATTGCTTGTACACTATTTTCTACCACATCGTTTCCTTCCCTTCGCCTCTCTATTAATGTGCTTGGACACAGAGCTCTGTGAACAGCCAGCCTCTTTAGCAATGACCTTTTGTGTCTTGCCCTCCTTGTGCAAGGTGTCAATGGTCGTCTTTTGGACAGCTGTCAAGTCAGCAGTCTTCCCCATAATTGTGTAGCCTACAGAACTAGACTGAGAGACCATTTAAAGGCCTTTGGAGGTGTTTTGAGTTAATTAGCTGAATAGAGTGTGGCACCAGGTGTCTTCAATATTGAACCTTTTCACAATATTCTAATTTTCTGAGATACTGATTTGGGGTTTTCATTAGTTGTCAGTTATAATCATCAAAATTAAAAGAAATAAACACTTGAAATATATCAGTCTGTGTGGAATGAATGTATACTTTATACAAGTTTCACTTTTTGAATGGAATTACTGAAATAAATCAACTTTTTGATGATATTCTAATTATATGACCAGCACCTGTATTACTTGCAGTAAAATAATGTTAGAGTCGGGAATGGAGAAAAAAAAAAGCAGTAACCATGGTTTGAACCAGGCACCTTCCATATCCTAGACAGGCATGCTACCCACTACTCCACTGATGAACCTGTAACCAGTTTTGGCGAGTGGTGTTGTCACAACATAAATATGTTTGAAGTGATTTTCTTTCTAATCCTAACCCAGACCATAACCCTAACCCTAACCCCAGTGCTGTGATACCTAACCTTAACCCTAACCTGAACCCCAGAGCTGTGAGACGTAACCCTAACCAAACCTTAACCTAACCTTTTTTGTTTCCTATCCGTAGGCCAAACCTTAACCTTAACCCCGGTGCTGTGAGATCTAACCTTAACTCTAACCCCAGTGCTGTGATGCCTAATGTTAACGTAGCGTTAATGATAAAATGCTTTTATAACAAATTCTAGCAACCATGCTGTTGCTGTTACTCATCCAAAATCTCCATGTCTAGTATGGGGCAGTGGGTAAGGCCACTGCCTGCTTATCCCAATGTTGCCGGTTTGAAACACAGTTCAAACATTTTGTTAAAAAATCGTCTTTCATAGCGTTTGTACATATCATACGTTTGTCTGGCGTTCGTATGTTATTTTACGTTTTAATAGCGCTCGTAACATTTGATACGTTGTAATAGCGTTTGTAAGATATGTTACGTTTTAATATTTTCGTTATGTATCATACGTTTTGGTGGTGCATTGTAATGTAACCTAACGTAAAGTCACATATCATACAAAATCGGGTGCCATGGATTTTCGTAAAATAGTCTACGTAGGTTCCTGAGACCAGGTTGCAAAATTAGGCCTATGTGTCAGCTATTTCAGACTATAAAAGTAAGCATTTCCCGTTTTTCCGTTTTCTGATATGACTAAAATACGATTAACGCACAGTACACGGATCTACACGGACCACCAACTGTCACAGTAATGGAAGACCGGACTAAGCGAAGAACGGAATTGAAAGCTCTCGTTTTTTACGTTGCGCGCACAAACTCACCGAGGGCACTCGAGCAACCACCAGACAACATTTGATCTTGGGTAGTCTTACGAGTAAATAATGTTCCTTAAAATAGGAAACAACGCAGGAAAGTATCGTGGAAAGTGAGGAATTCTGATATTAAGTTTAATTCAGCAATTTATACCGTAAATATCTTGTTTGTAAGGCTCATTACCATATCAATTGGAGCGACGTTCCAGGCAATGGACATATTTTTGGAGAAAGACCTATCGATATCACCATAATTATTTCTATTTTTTTAAATAATTGTTCACAAAACACTGTTGAGATGAAGAGTCGTATTTTGTACACTTGCATGTTAATTGGCGTGTTTCTGCGGTTGTCCTTTGGTCAAAACACCGCACAAGAAGCAGGTGAGCATAACCCGTCGTCTGGTTTGAGGGATCTGCTTCGAAAGAGTTTACTGAGCTACCAGTTACTTCACACTGAATGGAATTCAACTAAAGTGAAGCTACCCTTTGAATAAATAGTTTACAGAACTGAAGTTACTTTTGAACTACTTAAAAGTAGTTTTAAGTAGTAAATATGAGATGTCTTGACTTACAAATTGCAAGAGCAGATCTCTTGGGGGAAAATTGTTAATGTGAAATCTGTTTCAGATCAGAATTTGGCAAATCAGACAGAAAAAGTGTATTGCCTACTTCACCCACATTTTATTTTTGCGAAAAAATAAAATACATTTGTTTTCAGTGCCATTAGTTAGCTACGGTATTGGCAAAGAGTTAAATAGTTAAACTACTTTTTAACTAGTTTATTACTTCCTTAACTAGTTTTAATTACTACAAGTTATTTCATATTGTAATTAATTTAATTACATAGTTCATTTCTTCCCCGTGTGTGTATGTTGTGTTTTTTTGGGGGGGTGTTATAAACGCACAGTGACTTTTAATGAGAAGTTTGGGCCTGCTGACTCAGTGTACACTCTTCAGAACATTAGCTTCTCACACCCAATTCCATTTATGGAGACTCTACAAGCTATAACTAACAGCCTAATTACTTATGCATCTCATTCAATCATAGACAAGCTTTTTATACTTAAGACTGAGAAGCACAGTTGGTCTAAGTTTAAGCCCTGTGGTGGTGTATTTGTATCTTCCATATTGCTAATTGGTGGTGTTATAAACCATGTTATATTTTTTCAAAACAAGAAGCGCTGTGAAGGAGGCTTTTTCCACACATATACCACAAAATGCCAAATTGATCTATATGGCGCCAAGTAAGGGTTATTTGGCTTGTAACCATAGTGTATCCCTTTGTGGTGCTATGTAGAATCAGTAAAGAACTATTTCTAACATTTCTAGAATTTGTGTATGTTTCTAGAATCTTAAATGAAGACTTACAACCCTTTCCTATTCAGAATGTTATATATTGCTGCAAAAAAAGGATTCCACTATTACAGACATTTTTGGGGTTAAATCCTTTTTATGGTTCTTTATAGAATCTTTATGGAGAACATTTGAAGAAACATACTTTTGTTTTGTAATATCTGGTTAGAACAATCAAACAAAATGTAATTTTACCGTTCATTATTCAGTAAAATGTGAGATTTGGTAATGGCTCCAAGTAATTTTGAATGGCACTATACTCTATTTGATTGCATTGACTGTATTTCACTGACTGGGCCTCTTTAAACAACAGTGGTTTTATTTAGATAAACAAGACTTGTAGCAAGATTTTTGTCCGTTATACACTTTTCCTAGTGTAAACAGGTGAAAATGTGATTGTTGCCTTCCAAGCAAAGCATGCAGTGCATTATCATTCTAGCAACCTCTTTTAACAAGACCACATGTCAATCAGTACTGTTGAAAAGCATTTTGTTAAATACTACGTACATCTCT
The DNA here is from genome assembly GCA_016801175.1 of Esox masquinongy. NCBI lineage: Eukaryota > Metazoa > Chordata > Actinopteri > Esociformes > Esocidae > Esox > Esox masquinongy. Next base: position 35,463 of record JACXGI010001319.1, read on the forward strand.
GTTGTAAGAAAATATATCAGACTGTAGTTCAAGCCAATGAAGGACTACTGAAAAGTAGTTTAAATGCATTGTGTCAAATACATGTAACAGAAATACTGCCTATGGATGACTCCAAAGAACCATTCAAGTTTTTTTAGCAGTGTGATTCCAGATGAAGATAGAAAATATAGCAGTTGCAGGCAAAAAAAGATAGAAAAATAGAAACACAAGGAATATATTCCCACTGTAACAAACAACAACAACCAAAATTAAATACAAAATTATATGAATAACAATAATATGGCCACAGTGAAACAAGGTTATTTAGGAATATGTAAATGTTAGTTGGGGTGGCAAAGGAAAAGATTATAAACAGTAGCAGTGTTTTGTTAAAAAAAAAACAGAATCTAACCAAAAATCAGATTCTGTTCTGTCACAATGGCATATTCCTTCACAGAAAATGTAATTGACATTGCAGCCAGCATTGTGCGCCTTGTATTACAAAGCTAACAAATTTAGTTGAACATAGTCAAACCTTCTTATTTGGCTATGCAATTGGCCTACCATTGCAATTGTGACATACTGTAGGCTACTACAATATATGTTATGGGCATGAAAATAAATATAATTAGTGTTTCAATAAAAGAGCCCCATAAATAAAAAACAATCACCCATATGTGTTTAGGACTATTTGATAATTAAATCATGCCACTTAACAAAATGAATTTAACAGGAACCAGACATTCTGGAACAAAGAAATCTGTGACTCTGTCATCATAGAGAATTCAGAAATGTTCAGGGAACCCTGAAATTGTTGAGACACCTTTCTGGAATACCCTGCAGGTAGTCCATATTGGTTTTGAAGTCAAGGAAAACAAGACCAGGAGGTTTGCGCCCATGGGATGGGCAGTACCTGTAAAAACTAAGATGACCAACAGAATAGAAAACATATTTCACAAAGCTATGGTGTTGAACAGTGAGCTGTTGTCGATGAACATCATTCTCACATAGGAATTTTGCATTGTGGGGTGCAATCAAGATTGTCATCCGTGGATCTGTTGGGGGTATGCATATTGCAGTGGTCCAGAGTGTCCGGGGTGATGGTGTTCAAATGAGCCATGACCAGTTTATGCATTTTATGTCTCCACGTGAGTGCTACTGGATGATAGTCATTTAGAAAGGTTGCCTTTGCTTTATTGGACACAGAGACTATGGTGTTTGATTTGAAGTAGTGTTAGAATGATGGACTGGGTGAGGGAGAGGTTGATGAAGTCTGTAAAATATAGGGCTTTGGTCGACCAGTTTATGCATTTTATGTCTCCACGTGAGTGCTACTGGATGATAGTCATTTAGAAAGGTTGCCTTTGCTTTATTGGACACAGAGACTATGGTGTTTTATTTGAAGTAGTGTTAGAATGATGGACTGGGTGAGGGAGAGGTTGAAGAAGTATGTAAAATATAGGGCTTTGGTCGTCATTCTTTTGAAGCTAGTGGTGGGTTTGCCAGAGCGTTTTGAGTGGTACTCGAGTGTGATACTGAATGTAATACACAATTGGTTGAAAATTGGTCTGAAAGAGTCAGACATTTTAAAGCAATTTATATAATGCAATCGGCCTATACCGATTGCTGGACGTTATATTGGTGTATTCCGATTGATTCTGATTCTTGTTGAAGTAAAGTTTGTCTTGGTATACACTCCACCATCGCTCTTACTCCTTTGCAGTGAGTGTACATAGCTATATACTGATCTATACTATGAACCAGGATCACTGCATTTGCCCTTGGCAATATTTCCTGTGAGTATGGATGACAAGCAATGTACATCACATCTGAGTCTGTAAAACAAATGGACAGTAGGAATTTAGCATATGTATGTGTGTTTGGAACCCACAAGGTAGTTTATCCAATCCCAACTACAAGTAAGGCTAATATCAGGCATAGGGAATAAAACTAACATTTGGGCTTAGTGTTAAAATTGGGGTTTGTTGGCTTAGGCATTCGGATTTAGGTTCAGAGTTCGGCAAAATGTTTCAGTTGTTGAGGTTAGGGTTGGAGTTAGATTTAGGATTTACAAAACCAAACGAGTGGTGTATTTGTGGTCTGTACATATGTGTACATGTGGAGACCTGATGTCCCTACAAAGACAGTAAAACCTGAAAAATAGGTCCCCACAATGTTTTTTAGCATTTCCCCACTAGGGAAAATGCAATTTCTGGTTCAGGGGTTAGGTTAAGATTAGGGTTATGGTTTGGGGTAAATGTAGGGATTTCATGGAAAAATATTTTGGTCACAAAAGTCCTCAAAAGGACAGTAAAACACGCATGGAGGTGTGTGTTTATGTATGTGTGAGCTTCAATGCAGGCATGTGTGAAGGAGATCCACAGTCTTATTGCCAGTTACTACCATATTCACCGATGCTCAGTTTCCTAATTCTAATTCACTGTGTAGCCACTAATACATTAATTGAGCTTCTTTAGGGTGTACTGCAAAGCTAACTTGGCCATGAAGCTAATACTAATTTACATGACAAGATCATAACCAACTTTGGGTTTACAATAAACATACTTAACCAGAGAAACACAGACAGCACAGTTTACAGGAGCTTAAACCTAGAGGCCATATGTGCAGTGTAACTGTGGCCACTCCCGTGAAGGGAGCTGGAGGAGTACAAAGTCCAAAGAAGACAGATGTAGAGAATTCTTTGGGAGGCAACAGAGTGAAAGAGAGAAAGTCTATGTGTGTGTGTTTACAGTCATTGCAATGTACGCTAGTCTTTCCACACTACACTTATTAGTACAGCCACCACATATTAACAACCACATATTAGCTTAAAAATATATGATTTTCACTGAATGTCCCTACAAATATAGTAAACACTAAAAAATAGGTCCCCACAAGGTTTTTTGGAAGTGAAATGAGTACTGTGACAAACCCTTTATCAGGGCATTGACAATTTGGAATCCCTCTGTGTTGCTTTTCCTCGCTTCGGGACTGTGATATACTTTACCACCAAGGTTGGAAACATCTTAACATTTGTCCCTTCTCTTGCTTTTCACTTTTTTCATTTTCATATCTTTCCTATCATCTACTTCTCTTTCTGTCTCTGCTCAATATTTATAGCTAACACGCATTCCTCCTTTTTTCTCAAATGGAACTGAAAATACACCCCTCCCCCTTTACAATTTCTCTCTCTTTCCCCACCTCCAATTTAACCTCCTCCTTATACCACCAATAACCAGTAGCTCCTACTGTTCTCACCTGCCCACTCTCACTTTAACAATGTGTGCTCTTGCGCTACTGTAACAAAATATGGAAAATTGTCTACAACTGCAGTGTATTGGCTATTCTATCTAAATGTTTTGATAGCATCCTTAATTCAACCTGCATCCGCCCACCTCTCCTTTGATCTATCTAACTTTTTTCCTAGTTTTAGATCAGCCTGTTGGCTTCAGCCTTATTGCTGTAAGTTGTTGTTTCTTGCATTTAATTTGTTAGGATGGTTCACTGGTTTCTCCCAATTTTTTCTCCTCCTGTGTTAGGCTTCTTCTGACTTCAAACTTATGATATTTTTTATGAAGGTTTTAATGACTTCGTGACAGTGTTGTTCCAAGGAGGTGGATGCCTTAGAAGGGGGACATTCTGTGTGTGCGTACTTAACAGGGAGGGAACCACTGGAAAACTGTAAAGAGTGGTGAATGAATCAGAGTGCGAAAGAGAGAAAGTAGAGAGTGAGTAGTGGAGGGTTTTTGCACAGATTCTCCAATCCATGCAGTATATATTGTAGAGAATGTTAATGAAATCAGGCCTAAACATTTCCCACTAAGGCGTCTGTGAATACAAGCACAGCACCATTGAGGAAATCAGCATAATATTGTAGTGACATTTCTTTAATTGTTTGATGAACTTATTTTTTTATATTCATCTGTATTGTTGGAGCATTAACCAATTAATGTGATAAAGAGACATGTTGGCTGTGCTGGGCAGGGTTGGGGGAATGTGGTGGAAGGTTTGGGGTGAAAACTTCTTCTACAAACTGAATGAATTAGTATTTTTTTATGCTTTTGATTCATTTTTCAATTTTATTTTTGCTTTTTTTCAGCCCGTAGGTATAAATATATTTGTGTGATGTAATGAATAGAACATTTTAAATGAACAAATGAATATGTTTTATGTTCATCTATTGATCTGTTTGACTGAAATTTGGCATACATACTCAGGGATGATTTATCCCATATGATATATTAGATACTGGCAATGTTTACTGTTGTCTTGTTTTCAGTTGATATTGGTACTGGCATTCTGTAGCAATAGCCTATAGATAACGTCTTTTTATAATCTATACACATAGAAATGTACAGCTCTACTCAGTGTGTCCACCAAATGTAACTATCTTCTCTCATTGCCTTTCCTTTCAGTATTGAACTGCTGTGAGGGCTACGTCCTTTTCTTATTGGACTCTTCAGGCAGCATCTCGTCCTATGAATACTCTCGTATGCTGAGCTTCATGTCTGAGCTCCTCCTCCCCTTCTCATTGGGCAAGGGTCAGGTGAGGGTGGGCCTACTGCAGGTAGGCACCCAACCACGTCTCGAGTTTGGCTTTGATGTCCACAATACCCAAACTAGCCTCCAGATGTCACTGAGGAACACCAAGCCATTGAGGGGTGAAACCAACACAGAGGAGGCCCTCAGGATGGCCAAAGAATGGGTGCTAAGGCCAGATGGCACCGGGGAGGCCGGATCAGATCTTCCCAGGGTTCTAGTATGGCTGACAGATGGGGTAAAGCCGGGAGATGTGATTGGACCAATGGAGGAGCTAAGAGAGGAAGGCGTTGCGGTTCTGGTGATCTCCACAGGCCATGGGAACTACCAGGTGCTACGGCAGGTGGTCACCCCTCCTGTGGAGTCACACCTGTACTTTGTGGACATCGACGATATGAGTATTATCACTGAAGACCTGAGAGATGCCATTATTGGTGAGTGATCGTGAGGTTTCCAACTTGACTGTAATTGACTCAATCACATAATGGACCTGGGCTGCATTTCATTACAATGATGATACTTGATGGGTCCTACTGATCACTCCAAATTACCCAGGAGTATCCAAAATAATTTCTTGTAGGTGACCCAGATAACTTAAAAGAACAAAATTTTACCCAAAAGTACTCAAAAGTGCCCAAATGCACCCAAATGAACCCAAAAGCAAACAGGTAAGCTCCAGTACATCACTGAGTTGCAATGCTATGATATCAGCAGATTTCTGTATGGATAGGGGAACTACACAGTTAGGAAGGAATTCGAAGGAAAAGTGGTCCCGAAGGCAATGGGGGACAGTATAAACCCATCAGAAAAAAAACCAGTAACATTCCAGAAAGTCTTCAAAACAAAGCTTCCGGCAAGGACGCAAACACTAACTTCAAAAATGTCTGTGAAAGGCATATGCTGTCAATTTGTGCTGATAATTGGAGTTATGGATTCTTTTTGGTACTTTTTGGGTAGTTTGGTTTGATTAGTAGAACCCTTTTAGTCCTGGTGAGAACACTTAGTTCCAGAGGGTTTTACAAATTTTTATATTGAACCAAAAAAGGTTGTACCTTAAAAATGTACAGTAAATTTGACTGAACAACATGTAAACAATGTATTGCACTTTGCCATTGAGCATTTATCAGGGCTCCAAACTGCAACAATTTAGTTGCATGTTACAAACCCTTTCACTTGACTGTTTGAGTTACATTTTCATTTGGTTGCATTGGTGCAAGATGACAATCTGCACAACACCTCAGTCACATTTTTTTTCATCATGATTCTCAAACTTTTCTTGTTGCATAGACCACAGTATGTGGGCCAAGTTGAGCTATCGGAAACCACTCATCATTCTCAGAGCGATTTCTGCACACCACTCCAGTGCTCCAAGCCTCTCCCCAAATATTCCACTAAAAACCACTCCCTGCTCATAAGAAAAAAAACTTTGCTCCAAATTTGCTCCATTAATTTCCTGTTTAAAGTCAGTATAAACAAAACACGTTTTGTGACTGTGTGTTCGCAGTTAAATATTGAAACATAACGATGTAAGATTGGTATGAAGACTACGGCCTATTTTAGTAAACAATGTGACCGTGACTTATGTGAATTATGTAATCGTGCTTTATGTTCCCCAGTTCTTTCTGCGTGTTATTGGTGCGGTCTGCTATGGAATCAGTAATTCCACTAGAATCTGGAGCTGACACACTTTGTTTAGGGTGTGTTCTGCACCACTTTTTCTCCCACCACACCGCCAGGGCATTACGGGGGCATTACACACAGAAAAGTAATCTATAAATACAAGTTAATGCAGCATTAGCACATTGATAGGCTACCTTAAAGACCACCTGATTAGCACACTAGTATCCTACAAATGCATGTGGGTCCGGGCCTGCCCTGAACACATGAAGTAAGGGCTACTCAGAGCGGTGCTGGAGCGATATTGAGCAACAACCTTCTGGCCTTCTCTGATATCACCTCAGGCTCCAGTCTACTCCTTCGCTCTACTCTTCACTCTGCCCCCACTGTGCTCCACTCACATTCTCCGGAATGGAGCCTCTTCTGTGTTGAGCAAGCCACTCACTCATCTTCCTTTCCTGGTGAAAAGCTATTATGACCTGGGAGAGAACATGTATTGTGATTGTATAACGTTTCTTAACTGAGCCATCCTTTTTTTAAGAGAGATTCTCAGCTTCAGGTATAAATGTTCTTAAAATATTAACTCTTAATTCTGAGAGTTTTGCAGTTGCAGAGAGAACACAGCCATCCCATTGGCAGGGGGATCTCAGTTTGGTGATATGCTTTCCACCTCTCAACAAGCAACTTTGATGTTGATAGCAACTATCACACCACATATATTTATAGCTTCGAGATATAGAGCTTGATTGCTTAAGCCTCATTGGGTTGTAGAATAGTACACACCAACATAGAAAAATAAAAATGTTGGATTACCAGTGGGTATTATATTTACAGACGGAGCTAGCTAATTTGTTTTGGGTTTCCCTTTTGCTACATCGGGAATTTACATCGGGAACAGTAATAGCCTAAAATTTCAACCTAAAATTAATGACAATCCATGGATTAGGTTGCATATTATTTTTAATCCCAACATGTTAGAAATATGAACATAGATACTTATTTATCTATAAAAAAACGACTCATCTGGTTACATTTCCTTTAGCAGCAATGGTTGCAAACAAATACTACCTGGAGTCATTGATCTTTCTCTCACAGCGCTGTAGAGTATTTTTTTCCTGTAGAACTGCTTTCATTCAGTGATTTATTTATTTTTTTACTGCTCATTTCATGTCCTGACACAACATCTCAATGGGGTTTATGTCTGGACTTTGATTAGGCCATTCTAAAACTACAGGTCTTGTTCAACTGTTGTAGACTTGCTTGGGTTTCGGATCATTGTCTTGGATTACCCAGTTGCGCTTCAACTTCAGCTCTGGGACGGATGGCCAGACATTCTCCTGTAGAATTGTCCCGTACAAAGAGGTGGTTCCTTCAACATTGAATAGTTGTCCAGGTCCTGATGCACAAAAGCATCCCCAAACCATGACACTTCCACCTCCATGCTGTTGATGTGCGGTTCTTAATGTGGAATGCAGTGATAGTTTTTTATAAGACATAATGTGGCCCGAAAAAGCTCCTCTTTTGACCCATCTGTCCATAAAACATTGTTCTAAAATTTGGACAAACATTCGTGTTTGTCTTAGTGAGCAGTAGTTTCCAGCTTGCTACTCTGCCATGAATACCATTTTCACCCAGTGCCTTTTTGATGATTGAGTCATGAAAACTGACCTCAGCTTAGGCAAGAAAGATTCCTGGATGTTGTCCTAGGGTGTTTTGTGTCTTCCTGGATGGTTTTTTGCCTTGCACTTTGAGAGATTTCAGCAGAATAGCCAATTCTTGGAAGATTCATTACTGTCTCAAAAGTTCTCCATTTGGACTATATGGCTCTGACTGTGGTACTCGGAATCCCCAGAGCCTTATGTGTAACCCTTTCAGACTGATATGCATCAACAACTGTTTGGGATTGTGGCATAATATTTGATTACCTTGTAAACTAAGACCCTAACTTTGGTGTTATTTATTCCTCTCAGACTCCTTCAATATATTGCTACAAGCAGCAAAAATGTATGATCAGATTCAATGTGAAAAAAAACATAAAAATGGGTCAAATACTTTTTCACCTGTCTATATGTTTCACCCTTAAAATGACTGTAGTTCATCTTTGTTTTGACAACTTCCTGTAAGACATGTTTTAAATGCAAAAGTATTAGTTTCAGTTGTGTATAATTCAATGAAAGCATCTGACTGAACTGACTGACCCTTTCCACAAAGACTCTTTAATGTTATGTTCTTAAAGAGATATTGTACATTCTCCGTTAGTAAGACTTTTAGGTGGCCTCAGACAGCCGCCCGATCCTGTGAGCTTACTTTAAAACACTACACGAATATCAGAAGTGTCGGGCTGTGATTCAAACTGTTTTCCATCATAGGTAATCGTTTTTAACAGCCATTTTACTAACAAAGGTTCTGGGAAACAACTCTGTTAATAAAAACATACTAAAGAGCTTGGTGATACTAAGGATCTGGGAAACAATGCTCCGATCCCTTCTTTTGAGCTTTAGACTGTTTCCATACCCTGTAAATATATGGCCACTCCTAGAGACAGTGGGACATAAGGGTAAGCAGAGACAGTGTCTGTTAGACTGTAATGGGAGAGGGTGGGCTATTAATAAATAAATTATTCAACCCCCACCAAACCAGCCCCCCTTACAGCACTCCCTGCAGAGCTATATCCATATAAATAAATAAATATATATATATATATATGCACACATATCTATACACACAAACACATACACTCTAATATAGCCTATTGGGTATTTCTCTGTTCAGGTAGGGTAGCAATCGTGAGCACTTTCAGTAAACATATGTTGCTCTGGCGAATGCCTAAGGTTCCCATCCGCTGATACTGAAACCTCTTATGGGTTTGCTATTTGTTACAGCTGCATCCTCTGAAGTAGGTTGTCTATTTTGAGGGGTTTTAAAGCATGTGTTTTGAATGCATTGAAGTACTGACAGACAGACAGACAGACGGACTGACAGACAGCCTGAGTTCATTTCTCATCCCTTTGCACCCTCTCTTTTTGCTGCATTTATTAGGTTTCCAAATATCAATGGTCAATAGTGAGAAAAAAATCATCTGCAAACTGCGATAATGTAGTTGTAAACGTGTTTAGGACAGTGCAAGCCATTGAAGGGAGGGTGGCTCAAGTAATAGCTGTAATGGAATGAATGGAATAGTGTATTGCATTCATTCTGATATACCATTCCAATTATTCCACTGAAGCACAGCTGTGAGCTTGTCCTCCGATTTTTGTGACAGCTGCCTCCACTGAAAGTGTGTATAACATCAGAGTTTCAATCCTTTGGTGTCTCCTCTAACAGAGATCCTCCGGGCTGAACGGCTCCAGGTGCGAGACGTTTCCGCCGACAGTGCCATACTGCAGTGGCGACCAGTTCTGGCCGGTCTGAACGGTTATTATGAGATTCGGTTCGGACCAGCTCCCAGTGGTGGTGGAGGAGCAGGTGGGCCTGGTACCAGTCCCAGTATTAGCGGTGGCCAGTACAAGAGACTGATCCAGCCAAGGGACTCCAACATGGCAAGGCTGACAGGCCTGAACCCTGACACCACATACACAGCCACGCTGACTCCTGAGTCTAACCTGCAGGTGCTCAAGCCCCTCTCGGTTACCTTCAAAACTAAGACAGGTAAGGTTTTTCATGCATTGACATCTACGTCATTTAGCAGACACTCTTATCCAAAGTGAATCAAACCCATATCCCTGGCTTCACACTCCACCAACTGAGATACACAAAACAATTTACATTGTATTATTATTTAGTTAGAAAATGTCCATAATACTGTATATTTGCAGTATGGTGTTTCACAGTATTGCTTAACCACA
>JACXGI010001319.1:45542-96340 GCA_016801175.1 Esox masquinongy
ATATATATATATATATATATATATATATATATATATATATATATATATATATATATATATATATATATATATATATATATCAATAACCAAAAATCTAGTTTTTACATCAGTCTAAAACTAATGAGGGGGAAAAAATAACATAAAAAGTCAAGTATGATCTTCAACAATATAATAGAGTGGACAGCCAGGAGTCATCAGGGAAGGTACTGTCCTCCTGATGTGTGGTCCAAGGACTCTGGTCCTCCTAAGATTCAACAAGACATCAGTCATAATTGCTTAGATTTCAGCATATAATTGATACTGACCCTAGTCACAAACTAATGCGCCCTAAAAAATGTCCACTGAGAAAGGACAGACTGACCCTATTTTCCCGGCACCTAAATAATTTGGTGTAAAAACAAGGGAATGAAATGGGGGGGTTACAAAGACACTGTGGCCCCGTCCTAAGATAACTCCTACCTCAGGGCCAAGTGTAGCCCACAGAATGTGCTCCTATCGCATGAGCGTAAGGGGCATGGGGTAACACGAGTAAGCCAGTGACTTAGCTATGAGGATGCTTCTCTTCAGCTGTGACAAGGGCTCTGATGTGGATAGAGGGGACAATGAATAGCTCAAAAAATCTAAATATTGTAGCGTCTGGTGGGCAATGTCTCGAACCCGTGACCTTTGGCTCCCTAGGTGGGTGCACTACCCACTGCTCCAAATAAAGATATCCCATTTGGAGGGGTGAGTAGTGGCGTTACCAAGGTCACTACAATGTTTTAGAACTAACGCTGCTGCACTCTGTCAGAAATCTAAAGTTCAAGAAGAATTTCACCTTTCAACACAACAACAATCCAAAGCACACAGCCAAATCAACCAAAGGAATGGCTTGCAAAAAGGAAGATCAATGTCTTTGAATGTCAAATGCCCATGTTCATATGAGATTCCCTTGCAATTTGACTGTGCTTGAACTCTTCTGCAAAGAAGTATGGGATAAAATTGTAAAATCTTGTTGTACTTGGTTGATTAGGACAAAAAAGACTTAATGCAGTAATCCAAACAATAGGTATTTACACAAAGTATCAGTTCTGGTATGTTCACATATATTGGCAGTTTGCAGTTAAGTAAATATCCGGTTAAATATCTTAATTGGTTAATAACTTGTGGTAAATATTGTCACACTATTTGTCAAGCACTGACCAACAATTCCACTTTTGACCAATGTGTTTAAAGTTTTTTTTAAAAGGTTCATAAAAAGGCTTAAATAACCATTAATAGCGTCATTATAAACCCTTTGTAGGCACTTTACAAATGGTATCTCATTCTAAAGGGTAAACAATATTATAAAATTACATGTCATTTATTGTCTTCTCAGATGTGTTGAGCCCAGCCGTGGTGACAGTGTCTGACTCAGGGATCAGCAGTGTAAGGGTAAGCTGGGGACCTCTGCAACCAGAATCTGTCAAGAGCTTCCAGGTGGAGTACTCGGCCCTGCCAGGAGGGAAGCTGCACACGGCTTCTGTGGGCCGAGGGCAGAACTCCACAATGCTGAGGAACCTCCAGCCAGACACCCAGTACCTGGTCACCGTGATCGCTCGACACACCTCCGGCCAGGAGAAGGCAATGTCGGTCAGAGTGTGCACTAAGGAGGGTAAGTAGTTTAAAGCATTGAGTATATGGTCTTATGGACATATACAGTAATTATTTATAAAATGTCAGCTCAAGCAATAAAAACGCAAAATGCTAAGTTGACTAGCATTTTAATATACCACAGTATAGATGCTGCAGTTAGGCCTTATTCTCAACCTCTCTTTCTCCCTCATTTGAATTAAAATGTCATGATGTCTTTATTGGTGGGTAACTAAGCCCCACGAGCTGATTTAATCCGGCTCATGGAAGGTTTGAGTATAAAGTTACAAAAAATAATGTGCAATACACTTCAGATACGGAACTTTAGAACTTTAATTTAATTAATTCATAGTTCATTAGATTTCTTCTTACAGAGTCTTTTCAGATCCTTTTTTAATGTCTGCTGCTGCCTAACCTGGTGCACTGTGTTGGACTATATAAACTGTGAATTCAGCTATAACTTTTCCAAAAGTGAGATATTTCTTATCCCCACTACAATCCGATAACTGATCAGCTACTCCTCAAGTGCACCAAATTGTCACTGTTCTGCTCGCTTTTGATTAAGCTGTGATTGTTGGCGGTTTCACCCTGTTCCTGTTTCCGCACATTAAATCTATCTCTATCAAATAATGTTGTGTTGCCCTATGAAATGCATTTAACAGCACTGTTCATCTTCCTTCGTCAAGGGTGAAGCATTTAACATATCTGAGGTAGTAGGACTAGAACACCGCTGGTGTATATGGCAAAGAGCTCAAAATCTTTCTTTGAACAATTGATTGTAAAGGAATATAATTGTCTTTTTAAAGCATACAGTATTGCTCAATATTTGTATAATTTACAACCCGGTTTCCAAAAAAGTTGGGACGCTGCGTAAAATGCAAATAAAAACAGAATGCAATGATGTTCATTGGAATCAAATGGAATGTTGTCCCATTCATGATATAGGATTGCAGCTGCTCAACAGTTTGTGGTCTCCTTTGCTGTATTTGTCATTTCATAATGCGCCAAATGTTTTCAATAGGGGACAGGTCTGGACTGCAAGCAGGCCAGTTTAGCACCCGGACTCTTTTACTATAGAGCCATGCTGTTGTGATACGTGCAGAATGTGATTTGGCATTGTCCTGCTGAAATAAGCAAGGCCTTCCCTGAAAAAGACATTGTCTGGATGGCAGCATATATTGCCCCAAAAATTGTATATGTTGTTCAGCATTTATGGTGCATACACAGAAGTGCAAGTCACCCATGCAATGTGCACTAATGCACCCCCATACCATCAGCATCATGGATGCTGGCTTTTGCACTGTGCACTGATAACAAGCCGGATGGTCCCTCTCCTCTTTAGCCCGGAGTATGCAACTTCCATGATTCCCCAAAATAATTTCCAATTTTGATTCGTCAGACCACAGGACAGTATTTCACTTCGCCTCAGTCCATCTAAAAGAGCTTGAGTCCAGAGAAGGCACTGGTGTTTCTGGATGTTGTTTATGTATGGTTTCTTCTTTGCAAGGTAGAGTTTTAACTTGCATTTGTGGATGCTGTGACGTACCATGTTCACAGACAATGGTTTTCAGAATTGTTCCTGAGCCCATGCAGTGATATCCACTACAGAATCGTGTCTGTTTTTAATGCAGTGCCGTATGAGAGCCCAAAGATCACAGCCATCCAATATTGGTTTTCACCCTTGTCCTTTGTGTACAGTGATTACTCCAGATTCTCTGAATCTTTTAATGATATTGTGTACCAGGTAGATGATGAGATCCTCAAACTCTTTGCAATTTTACATTGTGATACATTATTCTTGAATTGTGGCACTATTTGCCCACGCAGTCTTTCACAGAGTGTTGAACTCCTCCCCATCCAACTTCTGACAGGCCCATTCTCTCTGGAATGCTCTTTTAATACCCAATCATGTTCCTGACCTGTTGCCAATTGACTTAATTAGTTTTGTGAAATTCCATCAGGTTTAGTTTTTTAGAATTACACGTTTCCAGTCTTTTGTTGCCTCTGTCCCAGCTTTTTTGGAAAGGTTTGCTGGCATCAAATTTAAAGTGAGCATGTATTTTCCAAGAAACAATAACATTTCTCAGTTTCAACATTTGATATGTTGTCTTGGTACTATTTTCTATTGAATATAGGGTTTAAATGATTTGCACATCATTGCATTCTGTTTTTCTTTAAATTTCACACAGCATCCCAACTTTTTTGGAAACGGGATTGTATTTTATACAGCCACTGTCATCTATCAAGGGTGCCAATAATTATTTATATCGCCGATGCATACTTTGGAACAGAGAACCATCTCTCTCCTTCTTTCCTCCCTGTCTCCCCCTCCTTGCATCCCTTCTAAGAGAGCCCAGCTCTAGCAGACCTGCAGCTAACCACGGTGGGCAGTGACTCTCTGCAGGTGGATTGGAAAGCCAGTGTGGATGGACTGAGGGGCTATTGGCTTACCTGGGAGAAACAAGATGATGACCATGGTTCTACTGCTGCCCCACGCTCCTCCCTCTATCTGCCCCCATACTTACTGTCTACGCGCCTAACACACCTTCCCCCAGCCACGCGGGTGTGTGTCTCACCTGTGTACCGGGGGACACGCGGGGAGGGCCTTTGTTGCACAGCCCAGTTTAATTCAGGTGAGAGGATGAGACACCACCATTTCCAATGAGAACGTAACCCTTCGGCACTGTTGGTTTAGGTCAGTTCATTTTTGTTTGTGAAATAAGACGTACATGGACTTTCAAAACGTCCAATTGGATCCTAGTATTGACTGCTTGGAATGCACCTTGTTTCTTTGTTTAAATAAGGATTTTTTTTCTGACATTTTGAAGCTGTAGAGAATCATTAGCCTTTTTATTGACCACATTTCAAGAATGTCCACTTGTAGCATGTTGCCAAAACTACTGAGTTTCAACAGCTCAAAAAAAGAGTTCACGCTAGATTATGTCTGACCCGAAAATAACACACCACAAAGTAGTTGTCAGTTTCCATGGCAACTAGCTAACACTCTTCATTACATTTGATATGGTGTTCAGGGGCTGCACTTTTTATTACAATATTGGTTTGAATGTTCACTTTAGGATTGATGTCCAGTTGAGCATTCTACTCAGTGCATCTACAATGGGGATTGATGATGATTTGGTCTAAAATTGCATTACTGTGGTACAATTTCATGATACAATTTCCAAATAAGGAATTTCCAAGCAACTGAACAATAATATAATTGTAAAATTAAGTTAATAAGCTAATACTAATTAGTAGGAAAACCTTTTGTCATAATTTAGATGTTGTCATAATGACTTTAGATAACTAAACAGCAGTTAGCTAAGATTAATGGTCATCCTCCAAATTTGAGGTAGCTAACAATAACCTTATTTAAAACATTTTTCAAGATATTTAATTTAGGCATTTATGCTTTGTATGACAAGAGAGCGGGGTAATGAAGAGGCGTTTCTGCTGAAAGAGCAGTGGGTTGGATTCCAGCTCATGTTGCAGCAGTATGTCTGTACTGGAGGCAGCCTCTTAGACCTCTTCAACTTTTGACCATCAATATGACGGTAGCATCTTTAGAATGTTGATAGCTGTGGCAGTGATGCAACAAAGTGACAGAGATGCTACCCAGGAATACCTCTGAGCATCCTGCTGGGAAGCCTGTTGTGAGTTGTTCATGTTTTGTCTGTTTCCTCTGCCTTTCAGATGCATCGACTTGGGGCCACAGGTCATAACACTGCAATGCAGAGTCCGGCACACCACTATGCCAAGGATGAAGGGATGAAGGACAAGAAGAGTTAGTAGCACAATACAGAAATATCAGAACTTGCGTCCCTTTTTCGGTTCATTCTTTGCTCTGTGGACATCATCCACCAGACACAAGGTCTTTAACTTACAAAGCACATGTTTGACACAATAAATATAGGCTTACTGTACTATAAAGCTCAATTAACTGAGCCCACTGAACTGTGGGTTGCCATCTACTGCCATACAGACATGTTGATTTTCTGTTACTTTGTATTTCCTAAATTCTGTAATCACACTGCATATCCTTTGATTTGTTTTTAGGTATATAACCTTAAGACGGGCCAAGCCTTGCAGTCTGTATCACTGGTTCTCAACTGGTTTTGACTCAGTAATCATTAATTTGAGGTTAACATGAAATTACAGTATAGTCTACAAAAATGTTATATGCTGTCTTGTATCATCAATGTTGACTATTGATTCAGAAACTATAAACAACCAATCAAATACAAAACATTGAAACCATTTGAGATTGATTTTATAAAAATATGAATACAATGACATACTGTAAAGAATTTCTTTTATTGCCACTTTCCGTGTCATACCAAATAGTGCTTCACAATGATTTACCTTCAAATCTCCCAACTGAATAATGTATTTAAACCTGATCAATACCACTGTACTGCCATTAACCAGATAAAACATGGTTTATGCATCAACTCAACATTTCAGTATCTGTCAAAAAACATCTAGTTCTGTTTACAATTATGCATCTTCCCTTTTCTTTCTTTGGCTGGAATCAGAAAAATTAAATTCAAAACAAATGCAAAAAGAAGCCCAAGATGAACTGAATGGTCATTGTGAAAAGCAGCACTAACCAGCATAGAAAAAGTTTAGACAGAGGGGGGCCATACTGTATTTGCAAACAGAAACAGACTGAATTTAACCAGTTTCTACACCTCAACATTTTTTAGTTTTAGATATTTTTTAAGTTAACTGAAAATTTCTTCCAGGATATAATAACTGCCATCTGCTGCTGAGTTTAGCAGAGTGGTAAATGGTGCCAGCTAGAATGTAGCTGTTTATCATGTGATAGTAAATTAAATATTTTATTTGGCTAATCTTTGAGTCCTAGAAAGGGTTTGATTTTGATCAGTTTCTAATGTTTGCAGATAAATGGACACACTCCAGTGTGTCTATAGGGAAACCTATGTACAATAGGGTCATCACTAGTTAATAAACCCACAAAGTCATAAACGTATCTATTTCTACAGTCTGTTTTTAAAATCTTAAATCTAGCCCAACCACGCTGCTTCAAGCACAAAACTAACCATAAATAAAATTTTAATCATTTTTAAGAGTATTTTGACTTTGTGGTTGTGTTATCTAGTGGAAATCATCCATCAACCTGGGTCACTATCAAACACCCTCAATCATCCACAACCCTGAACGCATTCACGTAATCACATGATGCTGAGACTGTAACATTTGAAAAGAAACAAAAAAAAGTTAATCTAATTTGATTGAGATTCTGTGTGCAAATTGCCAGCCGCTCAATATAACTTTATTTGGCCATGCTATGTTTTGCTATATACTAAGTGTATTAAGAGCTGGGACTAGAGTAACCGGCTCAGAGAGGTTCTGGTTCTGGTCGGGTGTTCCTTTACTTTGAAGAACCTTCTGTCGATGTCTTTCCTCCTGGCGCTTTTTCTTCTCCAAGCGCTGCTGCTCTTTCCTTTGCTTATTTGAAGCCTGAGAGAGGTTGACAAGATAACTTTTTTTTATAAACCTCAAATACTCAGTGACTACCAAAAGTACTCACCCACCTTTCACTTTGTTTTTTTATTGTGTTCCATGAAATCAAAATGGATTTAATTAAGAATTTTTGCCACTGGTCAACATAAAAAAGTCCATAATGTCAAAGGAGAAAATAAAGTATGTAAATTATGAATTAACTACATATATAAAACAGAAAATATACTTTCGTAAGTATTCGATATGACACACCTGATTGAACTGTGGTGCAACCAATTGTCTTTAGAAGTCAAGTAATTAGTTAAATAGAGTCCACCTATTTGCAATCAAGGTGTTTCACATGATCCCAGGTTAAATCCACCTGTCTCTGGGAGGTTCCACGGTTGGTTTGTACAATTCCTAAGGACTACATTGTGAAGACAAACGATCGATCAAAGCAAATCCGGAATAAGGTTTTTCAAAAGCTGTTCTTCATGGCTGAGCTGAGAGATACTGTACACCCTGCAACAATAGCCTGGGGGCTTCACAAAAGTGCCTTTTACAGGACAGCAAAAAAGAAAACAATACATCAAATCTAGATTGGAGTATACCAGAACACGAGAGATTCTGAGAGCAAGTGGACAAAGATTCAATGATCTGATGAGACCAAAATATTGCTTTTTGTCCTTAACACTAAGCTCTATGTTTGGCACAAGCCTAAGACCGCACATCACTCTGAAAAGACCATCCATACCGTGAAACATGGTGGTGGAAGCATCATGCTATGGGGCTGATTCTCTGCATCAGGGCCTGGAAAGCTTGTGAAGGTACAGAGAAATGCTGGAAGACAATCTGCTAAAATGTGCCAGAGAGCTGGGACTTCATCTTCCAGCAGGACAATGACCCTAAACATACAGCCAAAGCTACATTGGAGGTCAATGTCCTGAAGTGGCTCAGTCACAGCCTCTACCTCAATCCAATTGAGAATATGTGGAAAGAGTTGAAAACTGCTGTCCCCATTTATCCTGACAGAGCTTGAACAATGTTGCAAAGAAGAATGAGCAGAAATGTGTGTTAAAATGTGCAAAGCTAGTAGAGACAAGGGCTAAATATTTATGCAATTAACTAATTTCTGTTTTGCATTTGTAATTTTATTTTCATTTGTAATTTCATTTTCACTCTGACATTATGGACTTCTTTGTGGAAAAAACAACATTTTAATTTTAAGTTATAAAATAAGTGTGTTTTAAGTTATAAAACACAATAAAATAAGGAAAAGTCCAAGGGGGTGAAAAATATTAAGAGCAATATTAAAATATTTTTATATGGGCCGTGTGTTTTTTTTATTTATTGAAAAAACACTATTATATCATTACAATAGATAAGAATAAACATTATTACAATGTTTGTCCAAAAGGTACTTGACAATTTATGACAAGGCTACAAGAAATGTAATTTGAAGAAACTGCGCAAGTTGAAGGCAGAAAATGCAGTGGAAGACCCAGAAAGCTGTCTGGATCTGAAAGAACTTAAACGTCACTTCTTTGAGCGACAGAAACTGGCCTTGTAGGCAGCTAAGGAACCAATTTTGCAGATAGGGAACAAGCAGAAGAGATTGCAAATATGATTTCTAAACATCAACACATGCTACAAGGATAATTATTGTAAGATCTGTCTATGGCTGAAGTGTGTACTTTGATATCAGTTGAGTTTGCCAGATGCTGAGGAAGCGCTTCAAATTTTTGAGGAAGCACTTCACATTTTTGGGCCCACAGCATTTTCTTTAACATTTCTTTTAGCCATCTCACAAGACATCAATTACTCTCTGGACAATACAAGAAATTCTTTCTACTTTTTATTGTATTCATGTTTATTTGTATTGTATATTATATAGTGTTTTTCCAAGCAGCAAAACACTTACTCCCCAGATGAGTAGCACAAAAAAACATTCCAAAGTATACTCTTTTGACTGGTACTGTGTATGTGTATGTCCAAGTCTTACCTTGGATTGGTGTAGGTTGCTTCCATCTGGTGGTGGTTTGTGCTCACAACACTCTTTTGCTGCCTCTCTACATGCCGAGCATGCCCCAGAGGCACATTGGCTGTTACAGACTTGGGACACTAGCTCAGAATCCACCAGCCACTCAGCGTTGATGGTGGCTGCACTCAGCTGAAACAGATTCTCCTCTTCACCTGCAAGATGTCACATAATACACATGGCGTCGGTTCTACTGAATATATATATAATTATATATAATTAATATAATTATTTTTTTCAGTATCAAAATTTCGTTTTTGTTGGTAGCTCCTTCTAAGACATGGAAATCCCTTAAGGGGTATCCAATAAATATAAGCACTATAGTTATTAGTGTTAGGTTTAGACTACAGATAATTTTAATTAGTCTGGGTTAGAAAAGGAACCCACATTGGTCCAAAACAGCTGCTAGTAGACATTGATAATCAGCATCCACTTGGGGAAAGAGCAGACACTCACAGTTTGGGCCCCTGTTCTTCAGGGAACTCAGGATCACATTGTCCTCCTCAGACGTGGTGGGTGGGGGGGCTTTCCGTCTGTGCCTTTGGCCATCACCAAACTCACGCTGCCCACTCGAATTGTGAAGGTTCTGGAGAGAAACAAGAGGATGAAGGGAAAAAGAAAAAATTCACTAAAAACAGTACTAATCCAACGGTCAAAATACTGGATGTTTTTAGCTTTTGTCATACCTCTATACGCAGCTGAGCCGGGCTCTCAGAGTTGTCACCAATTGGCCGTACACTATCGTAATGGTCTCCATAGCGATAAGCAATGTGTAGCTCTCGCCCAACCAGCTTCTCAGATCCATTTATCTGATTTAACGAAACATAATGAGCAGGACCTTTAAAGGGTATTCCTTACAGTCTGATAGAGTGGACGAGGACTTCAGCTAAGAAAGTAGTACATGAGCCAGTGTATGGTCTAGTGGTAGGACCACATGTAACCCTTTTCAATAGAGGATACACACCTCTAATCATGAACTTTTTCCTCTAAGCACTTTTAACGTTAACTACCCTCGGTACAATTGGAATTACAATTTCCCTTAAAAACAAATGAATACAGTACATTTCCTCAGTTGTTCCCTACTAAAGGCTAAAAATAATGAACTATTATGGGCAATAGGATGTTATTTGGGTTCCTACCTCCCACAGTGGGGTGTTGAGCTGATGAATGACTACTTTGAGCTGTTGACTGCGGGCGAACGCCACAATAGCATCATTGCCAGCAAATGTCCCAGGTTGGGAGAGGTTTGACACTGAGAAGTAGGGTACAGCCGAACAACATGGATTACTGAAAAGTTAGTGACAAGACCTTACACACTGTATGATGACTTGCAAACACCAAAAGCTTCGGCATTCCATAACACTTTCACATGCAAAAAGCCTTTTGTTTTTATTAGTCTTACAATGCTGTGCAAAGGGCACGTCATCTTCCACAAAGGGCTCAAAGTCCTGCCTGTGAGACATCATGTATTGAACAGTCTCCTGGCGCAGGCGCAGATGTCCCCGAGAGTGTCCTTCCAGCTGGTCACCCAGAGCTCTGAACAGGCAGTTGCTAGAAGATGGACACACAGTATTAGTCAAAGTTATAACAGCCATTTATAGTGAAAAATGTCTACTTTCTAATTTTCTCCATTAGAAAATCAATTAAAAAATACAATATTACGGCATTTTATGTTTTATTGACAGAGGAGAAAAGGTACAAATATCAGAGGGTGTGTGCCTAAACATTAGTCTGGAAATGAATCCATGCTGCCACGGTATATGTGCATTGGAGACAGTGTTAGACCACTTCACCATGCTAGGCTGCAGTTTTTGCATATTTTGGTCAGAGAATGTTTTCAAGCTACTATTAAATAACCGGAGTGAACAACAGTAGAAAACCATACATTTAACACTTTGGAATGACCTAGTCAATGGCCGGACCTGAATTTAATTCAGAGTTTGTGGCAGAACCAAGAACAAGCATACATGTTAAAAACCTGTTTCTGAGTTTTGAATGAAAGAGGGGACCAAATTTCTTACACAGCAATTTTGAGAGACTGTTTAACAAGGAAGCATTTGGTTGCAGTCACTGTGCATACTAGGGATGTGCACTGGACCATATTTTACTATTCGAATAGTATGTGTTGTTATTCGAATAGTATTCGATTAACTGAAATATATGTTTTTAAAAACTACGATACCACATGAGCGCTACTACATAACGCGCGAAGGAGAGTCTATGCTATTTGCTTAACTCACCGTTTTCTGCACTCTCAACCGCCTTTCAATTCCACAGCTGAACTTTACATAGCGTTTTGTGGCCAAATATTTTTTACGGAGGTAACATTAATTCAGTAAATATAATAATAATAAGAAGTATATATTGCGTCATTCTGACTGACTGGGCCCGACCACAATACTACCGCTTTGATTGAGGAACGTAAACAAACACGTGTGAAGGAGCGCATGTTATAAAAACGACTTAAAACGTTGTACTTTTTTTAAATGTCATGGTATATCGTCATATGTAAACATTTTAGATTGGAATTTTAAAATGATTTAGAAAAATAACATTCAAGTCAATTTATTTCAACCAAAAAAATACATATACGTAAAAAATGGGTTAACTGAATACACACACAAGTATTCGAATACTAAATAAATTTCGGGTATTCGAATATTCGACTATCCGTGCCCATCCCTAGTGCATACTTGAGTGTAATTTTGTTTTCACATGGGGGAATTGGATGTTGCATACCTTTTTTCATTAAATATAGATATATGAATCTTGTGATATGTTTTCTTACAGTAGGTTCCCTTTATTTAATATTTGGATTTTGAAAAATATTTTGAGTGAAAACACTCAATTAAAAATACAGAAAATCAGAAAGGAGACAAATACTTTCTCACAGCACTGTATAACAGCGCTTTGCATTAGTTCTATGCTGACGACATTGCGTAAATTGTCACTAATTATGCAGTTGGCCATCAAATTGTGCTAACTATGGATAATTAATGTTGAATATTTATAAAGGTGACTTGAGGTCTGGGAAGTGGTCTAGCGATGGATGTTAATAATTTAACAGTATCTCTATTTTCCATGCTTTTCTCAGAATCTTACCCATCTCCAGGTACCTCTCTCAGTTTGAGACCTAGCGCCTGGAGTTGGTTGGAGAAGCTGACAAACTCCTCTCCCTCATCCCCTTCCTGGGGTCGGTTTTTGCGGTCCTTGGCGATTGCCCGGCGCGCAGCCCGCTCATCCCGCTTCCGCTCCGCATCACACTTCCTGTTGCCGCCACGCACTGGCTTTCCTGTCTGCTTCCTAGACATGGTTGCCGGGCCTACAGACCTCTACAGATGCCGTAGATCTCAGTCACTCACTTTCACATGCAGTTGGGTTACTTTGACTGATATGAGATCCTGTTTCAGAAGGAAAAAGTAAGAAGTAAAGACAACTCAGTAACTCTTTAATTTCACAGATAAACCACAAAAACATTACTCATACGAGGCACAACAGCATCCCAATGGGTAAAATAATTAGATTATAATCGGGGAAAAGTTGACCTGAAGATTTGAAAATTAATAATTTTCTCGACAATTTCCCAATTTTTCTCCACACCGATTTTTCTACATTTAAATTTGCGCTTATGACGTTCCCTAAAATCGAAGATCAAAACGTGTCCTCCGAAGTTCTTCTCGCCACGCCATTCTGCATCTTCTTACCACACTGCTCTCTCAACCAGGAAGTACTTACCAGCACCTACATGCTAGGAGGAGATTTCACCGACCACTAATGAACTCACAATTGCCAGAGCTAGAGTCACTCGAACGTGACGAGGCAAGGCTACATAGTCCGACAACCCACACGGTGCTGAGCATATTGGCACTGCCCCACGCAAGACCCCTGGGCATTGTAAATGTATAATTTCCAAATTAGGTAATCATTTGAGTGCAGACTGTATTTCATGTAGGAAACTGCAGGGATTTTAGCTAATACGAAATAGATGCGTAAGTCTATAAAAATACATTTCCGTCAAACATTTCATGTTTTTTAAACTGGGTTTATAATGAGAGGCTTGTTTTGCCACTTGCGGCTTTCAAAAAGTGTAAGTTATACATCGAAAAGAAATATTAACGGTTTGAACCCTTGCTATATTCCGACCGTTTTTTGAAATACAAAACTTTTCAGACCTCCAAAAATCTATGACATTTTTATAATGATTATTTTTGCAAAGGTTTATTATAAAATAAGTATCGCTGACACTAATCTCACATATGTTGTTAATCTCAATTAAATTGTCGTAGTGGGAATAGGCCATAAAAACAAATTAAGCGAAAGTCAGTTGCGCAGGTAATTCCCCACAACTTTCTTTATTGGTTAACAAAGGTCACAATTGATGCATAGTTCCACCAGACTTTATGCTAATTTCGGCGGAATTGTCTTGGAATGAGATTACCCAAATAGTAACCATGACTAGAAGCCATTCACATCGAGGTTTGCTATAATTATTAGCTGTAATATTTTGCATACAAATGTAACGTAGCTGCATTAACGTCGGAATTACTGGAAGCTCTGCTGTACATCACAGGGACCAAAACTAGAGCACGCTAGCTGGTGAATCGGATTGTACATAATAAAAAACAACAGCTGTCCGGGGTTGATTTCGAATAGCTGGAACAAATTTACGTTCACTGCTGTACTGCTCAGTTAATTCTGACGTTAAATAGTCATTATGTTAATGAGTTTAGGTACCACTGTTACTAAAACTGTATATGACAGCAAGAAGGTTTGCCCACCTAAGATGTATATCTGGCTAGGTAGTTCGGAAAAGTTAGCTGGCTACCGTAACGTCTTTAACTCCAGCCTTGTTCTCGCTTATTAGGAGTCAACATTGATTAGCTAAATGTAAATAATGTCAAGTGACCAGAATATGACAAAGGCAAAAAGTTACTCACAGTCCACAGATAGCACCTGATGATACCATACACACGTCCTATTGTTCTTTTATTTTTATTTTTTTACCTATATATGTTTGTTTTTTTACACATATTTATATAAACTGACTCATACCTACATCTTGTGAGCGACATTAAAAAAGTACTTCCGGGTCAGTGAAGTTTGAAGCATTTCAAAATAAATGTCCCATACGTTCAATTGTCTACACACCTAATATTTTGCTTGAATATGTTCACTGCAGCATGTAGAGTAGTTTTTGCTGTATGAGGCTGTATGTATTCCATATACAGTAATTTTCATTGTGGCCAATGTCATGGGCAGAGTAAAAGGCCAAGAACACAGCGCCCCATGAAATGACACAATATTTAGATTCTCCAGATTCTACTGAATATTTCCTATTACACTTTTACTGTGGTGCCAACAATCAATGTTGTTCTGAGACAATATGTATCCCTTGTGTATTACATTGTACATTACTATACTGGGACCTAAAGAGGGTGGAGAATATAGTGTTGCTGGATGTATGACACAGTCCCCTGCGCAAAACCAACCTTGCGTTTAACGCAGCGCATACCAACAATTTTGTTAATGGCCTAGCCATTCTCTGTACTTTATATTTTCCCCATGTAGTTCTATATTCAAAATATGCACATGCAAAGCTGCAAAAGGATGTATTGCATATCATACATATTGCGTTTTACCGCAGTCCATTATTTTGAAGGCAACACACGAAAACCGGTAGTCTTATTGTTGCTGTCGAATCGCTAATGTTGCCTGCATGACGCTAACCTGACTCATACGTTTGTTTACATTCCTGTTCACCACCACCATTTCCGGGGTCTCGTCGTAGCAGTACGGAAACTCGAGTGCATCAAATTTGAAGGTAAGTGTTTAGTCGATGTACAGGTACAGGATTTTAAAAAAGAGGATGAATGTAATTATTCAACGAGTGTTCTATATCAGGGCTGCTCTATTCAGGTCCTGGAGAGCTACCATCCTGTATGTTTTCACTCCGACCCTAATTTTGCACACCTGATTCTAATAATGAGCTGGATGAAAAGCTAAGTCAAGTTAGTCACAACTTGGGTTGAAGAGAAAACCTACAGCGTGGTAGAATCTCCAGGAACAGGATCGAGCAGCCCTGTTCTATATCTAAACATTGATCTAAACTGGTTGCTTTGAATCCTGAATACTGATTGGCTGATTGCCGTGGTATAACACTTGTATGACATCACATCACGTTTTACAGCTCTAATTGAGCTGGTAACCAGTTTATAAGCACAATAAGGCATCTCAGGAGTTTGTGATGTATGGCCAATAAGTGCTAAGTGCTGTGTCCAAGCATTCCTCGATGCTTGCGTAAGAACAACTTTTAGCTGTGGTATATTGACCATACACCACTCCCCTCGTGCCTTATTGCTTTACATATACATTTTCCACACAGCAAACTAGATTTGACACCTAGCCTGAAGAAACCAATAGGATAAAGATTTCAATTTCCTTTTCAATAATGTAATTGTATTTGTATGTTTTATACACAAATGCAGATTTCTTAAAACTTCATTATATTTTTTGGAAAAAGTTTTTTTTGTGTGCAATGATTAAGATATATTAAAAACAAACATGCCCTGAAACTAATTGCTGCAATTGAATAAAACAACTTGATGATACAATGAACAATGCAGAAGATCCCAGAAGTTATTTATAATTTTGTGCTTGTACTTACTTTGTTATGCATGGTCATTTTTGGTTTCTAAGCTAGTGCCCAATTAAATACCTTTTAAAGAATAAAAAAATGCAATCAAGACTATCACATTTCTTGTTTTCCAGAAACCCTCCTATATGCAGGGTACAACTGCCCACCATCTCTTCACATTGTCTGGTAACTAGCCTTGTAAATACCCATTAGGTGAGTATTGTGAAAATGTGTGACAATTAGCAAGATGGGACAGTTTTGCTTTGGAATGGATATATCAAAGTTCAAAGTTTATTTATCAAATGCACTGAATAACACAGCGTCATCCTGCACAATGAAATTCTTTTGACATGGCACATGACATCTACGTAGTAAGAATTCAGAAATGTATAAAGCAAAAATATAGCTATTTGAATGTGAACAATAAAACAATCAAAAAATGATAAGTGTGTGTTAGCGTGGAAGTCCTATATGATGGTAAACAATGTGTTAAATGGGTGTGATATCATCATTTTGGGAATGACATTACGTTGGGAATGACATGACATTACCAGTCCCCGAAGGCATACTCTAATGGTAAGTGAAAAAACATGACCCTTTGACGTAAATCATTTTATGGTTATGAAAAATGAAGAAAGATATCCAGTGTCTAATTACAACATAATTTGTAATAGGATATAATGTAAAACAATCTATGTAAAAGTTTTTTATACTACTCTTTCATTTTTTATTTTTTTTTATTTTGACTGTGTCCCTATTTGCAAAACATGTAAATATTTTGCCCATGTTTTATGAGCTGAGAAATGTTCCTTATGCGCTAAAAAGCACACATTTATTGATATCTCTTATTGAGCATTTCTCCTCTACCAAGATAATCTATCAACTTGACAGGTGTAACATCAAGAAAATGAATAAACAGCATGGTCATTACAACAGTGCACCTCAAGTTCTGAGGAAGTGTGTAATTGGCATGCTGATTGCAGGAATGTCTACCAGAGCTGTTGCAAGATTGAATGTTAATTTCTATAAGCCGCCTCACACAATTTTAGAGAATTGGTCAGTACTTCTAACTGGCCTTACAACTTCTGACAAAGTGTAACCACGTCAATCATACTTCCACATCCAGCTTATCCACCTATGGTATCGTCTGAGACCAACCACATGGACAGAAAAAACACTAACATTAACACACGTTTACCAGTACAAATATTTCTTTCCAATGATAATATCATTTTGACAAGCCAATTCATGCTTTCCCAACTTTCCACGAAATCTGGTCGTTAGTTCTAGGAAGGACGCTACCGTTTGTTCTAAATGTGCACTAGACACAATAACAGCAAAGTAACTGCATTTACGTAGTTTAAAGACCAATATAAGTGATAGCTTAAGAGAGATGTGATAACTGACACTGTCCCCTTTTCTCGCTTCCTGCTCAGCTCTACCCTTTTACTCCGTTACTCACAAGCTCACAGAAGAGAGCTGTATGCAGCAGAGCGTACATTTAGAGAAAAATACATCTCAATGACCTAGTATCCTTTCACTTACTCCTCACTACCTTATATTCTTCTCTATTTGCTGTTAAAACCACTTACTCAAGCTTCTTCCTTTAACCCCAGATAGAGTTTGCAACATTTTTCTCACTCCTCAACCCTCCCACAACTCCATATAATTTCACTACTTGCTGTAAGAGAAGTTAGAAAAAAAACATAATTTTGGTTGCTTCGGTAAAGAATATGGTAGCCACGGTACGTCTAGTGAGATCAACCTACATGCCGTCTCATCAGAAAGAATGCCATTGTATGAGATCGGTATTTCATTTTCAACCATGTTTTCAAGATGTCAAAAAAACATTAACTCTGAGTAGGCCCTTAAAGGGATAGTTCGTCCACAAATAATTTTTCGGTGACAGTCCCCTTACCCCGAGTAGGTCCTTAAGGCACATAATGAGTAATTTTTTCAAACAATCCATTATTCAGCTCTGTCTCAGTCAGTTGTTAGTGTTATCAGCATCGTACAAATTCATGAAAGGAAACCGTAGGTACCCCTATCGCAGAACTGCATTGCAAGCAGAAAACTGCTCTAAAACACTCCAAACTAAGACATGTGGTGTTGTTTACCTCAAAGAACATGACAATGTTTTATTCCTCGAAACAAAGTTTTAATTTTCACAATATAATTCACATTTCAAATAAACGGGTACTTCTTGTGTTTACTGGTCAGTTTGTTCACAATTGTATCAATCCACGCATTCGTTCGGGAAGAGTAAGAATATACACATTAAATGAAAGTTAGTATTCGCTAGCTAGAAAGCAAGTTACCTATTTCACCTTTGATATTCACATTGGACAGTCAAACTTTATTTGCTTGAGAGAGAAATGAAAATACATATACAGTGGATATATTTTTCCCCCTCAAAGATTTCAGTATGTTTTTCAATTGAATTGTTCATGTTATAGGTCACATTAAAGGTGGAAAAATTTCTGACATGATTTATTTTTGTCTCATTCTTTTACATCACAAGAACCTGGCATTTTAATAGGGGTGTGTAGACTTTTTATATCCACTGTATTATGTCTGACACTGAATATGAGGAGGAAGAACATTTTTCGGGTAATATAGCCTTACTTGTTCTAACCATAATACCCAGATGATGAATTGACCGAATAGAAGCTAGGAGAGCAGCTAAAGGGGGGCAAATGGTGAACACATTAATCCCCAACCCTTGTCCAGAATATCCGGAGGCAATGTGTAGGCTACTTTGTGTATTATAACACAGCAATCAGAAGTATTACCTTACAATCTGTCTTGTCTCCACGGGTTGAACTGGGTAACTTGATGGAATTGCATTCGCCTTTAGTCCTCTTCTAAGTGAAGGTGGGTCACGATACTCTTCATTAAAATATTTCTTGCAAAAATTGTATGTTTCGTTGGAAAAGTTGCTCCATTGATTCTCCCACAATACGACTCGGGAGAGGCAGAGGTATTGTCCTAATTGCAGAGTGGGTAGAATTTAAACTCAAGATCCACGAGCAGGCAGAAGTCGACATTGATACTTACAAACAAAGTGAAATCCGGAAGTTCAAAGTTAAAAAAAAAGTTTAAAAAATCGATGCTACCGCGACAGCTTACTGATTGTAGTTTGAAGTGTTTTGGAGTAGTTTTCCGCTTGCAATGCAGCTTTACGATAGTGGTACGAAACGTTTCCATTCATGAATTTGGGCGATGCTAATAACGCTAATTACAGACTGGGACAGAGCTGAATAATGGATTGTTTGAAAAAATAACTCTATGGGCCTTCTGGAATATCTTTGAGAAAAATATGAGTTGTGAACAAAGTCAAAGTCTTTTGGTTTCAGGTTATGTTCAAGTAATGCAATTTGATCTATACTTAAATATTTCCAACTGCTATTGTAGATCAATCAGTATTTTATTAATTTAAATTTGTTTTACATTTAGGTCTCATATAAATAGATTCTTGAACAATAAATCTGAGTTTATTGAGTTTATATTGAGTTTAATTGAACTTTAAGAATGGATCAGAATCCAAAATATAAGCTTGCTTTACTCCTACATTTGTAAAAAAAAATAAAAAGTAATAATAATAAAAAAAACACTGTATACAGTTGTGCTCATAAGTTTGCGTACCCTGGCAGAAATTGAAAAATTTCTGCCACTTTTTTATTTAAGGATAGTGATCATATGAAGCCATTTAATATCACATAGTTGTTTGGCTCCTTTTTAAATCATAATGAGAACAGAAATCACCCAAATGGCCCTGATCAATGGTTTACACACCCTTGAATGTTTGGCCTTGTTACAGACACACAAGGTGGCACACACAGGTAAAAATAGCAATTAAAGATGAATTTCCCACCCCTGTGGCTTTTTAAATTGCAATTAGTGTCTGTGTATGAATAGTCAATGAGTTTGTTAGCTCTCACGTGGATGGACTGAGCAGGCTAGATACTGAGCCATGGGGTGCAGAAAAGAACTGCATAACAAGGTAATGGAACTTTATAAAGATGTAAAAGGATGTAAAAAGTTATCCAAAGCCTTGTAAATGCCAGTCAGTACTGTTCAGTCACTTGTTAAGAAGTGGAAAATCTCTTGATACCAAGCCAAGGTCAGGTAGACCAAGAAAGATTTCAGCCAAAACTGCCAGACGAATTGTTTGGGATACAAAGAAAAATCCACAGGTAACCTCAAGAGAAATACAGGCTGCTCTGGAAAAAGATGGTGTGGTTGTTTCAAGGAGCACAATACGACGATACTTAAACAAAAATGAGCTGCATGGTCGAGTTGCCAGAAAGAAGCCTTTACTGCGCCAATGCCACAAAAAAGCCTGGTTACAATATGCCCGGCAACACCTTGACACATCTCAGCTTCTGGCACACTGTAATTTCGAGTGACGAGACCAAAATAGAGCTTTATGGTCACAACCATAAGCGCTACGTTTGGAGAAGGTTCAACAAGGCCTATAGTGAACAGAATACCATCCCATCACCACTGTGAAGCATGGTGGTGGCTCACTGATGTATTGGGGGGGTGTGAGCTCTAAAGGCACGAGGAATCTTGTGAAAATTGATGGCAAGATGAATGCAGCATGTTATCAGAAAATACTGGCAGACAATTTGCATTCTTCTGCATGAAAGCTACACATGGGACGCACTTGGACTTTCCAGCACGACAATGACCCTAAGGACAAGGCCAAGTTGTCCCTCCAGTGGTTACAGCAGAAAAAGATGAAGGTTCTGGAGTGGCCATCACAGTCTCCTGACCTTAATATCATCAAGCCACTCTGGGTACATCTCAAACGTGCAGTTCATGCAGGACAAACAAAGACTTTGCATGACCTGGAGGCATTTTGCCAAGACGAATGGGCAGCAATACCACCTGCAAGAATTCAGGGCCTCATAGACAACTATTACAAAAGACTGCATACTGTCATTGATGCTAAAGGGGGCAATGCACATTATTAAGAACTAAGGGTATGCAGACTTTTGAACAGGGGTCAGTTCATTTTTTTTCTTTGTTGCCATGTTTTGTTTTATGATTGTGCCATTCTGTTATGACCTACAGTTGAATGTGAATCCCATAAGAAATAAAAGACATGTGTTTTGTCTGCTCACTCATGTTTTCTCTACAAATGGCACATATATTTCCAATTCTCCAAGGGTATGCAAACTGTACCCTCAAAACATTGTTAAAACCAAAATCGGTGTATGATGGATGGTCATATCTTGCTTTTATAGCTCTGTCTATAAAATTTAGAATAAAAGCATTTTTCAGGACCTATTGTTTGCCAAAGAAAAGTATGAGTAAAACATCGAAATATCGAATGAGTTAACATTATTTACGTATGCTTTAACAGAATATCATCACTGGACAGTTTATTTATATGGAAAAGTAATCTAATAATAAGTCACTTGAGTTTGGATAGTCTAAAAATTACAGATAAGACGTTTGCCTAGGTAACCAGTAACTGTAATATATTAGATTTGAAAAGTAACCTTCCCAACCCTGACTATGATACAACTCTGCATATCTACTGACTAAAATATGAAAACTTAGTTGGTACATGACCATCAACCATCATTTAGCCAGTTCTAATGATAGCACTTCGCTTGTACTTTTCCAACTGGGCTAATAGAAAAACAGCCAAACCAGCTTGTAAAATGTTTTCTAATCAGGTATTACATGGAAACAGATGTTGGACCTGGGTAAACATTTCAGTATAGTAGCTCGGCTGGTCAGTGCCCAAAATTCTTTAATCCCATCACTTTTTTCAAGTCAGAAATCTGTGTGTTTTAGTATATGACTCAGAATAAATTGAGGGGGGAGTTAGCACTTTTTCTCCTCTTCTCTGTTCTCTACTTAAGTCTTTTTTATTTTGCAGGCCTTCTCTGGTCTTTTCCTCATGATGACAAATTGCAGTAGGAAAGATACTGTTCATATGGAGGTGGAGTGGGTTGAGGAGGACAGAGTGTTTGCTGTGTAGAATACCATCAAACATTGTTGAAGAAGTAGCCTCGGGGGCCTACAAATGCATCACCAGGCTTTGGAAGGAATAAAGAATGTCTAACAAAAAGAAAACACAGCCAGTTAATATCTTTCCAGTTTTATTAGAGATTTGCATTAGAAACAAGAACAATGTCTTTGGGTTTGCATGTTAGCAGAGTACGTTGTATTTGTTGATGCAGTGACATTGGGTACATAAAGAAGCTTTCTTTCATTGCCAAAATAAAGGGATGTCCTATAGTTGCTTTACTTATTTCCTCAGCCTTATATAAGTGGAATCAACAAGATGATTAGCATGGAGCCCTTTGGGTAAGACTGTGATTATTTTAAAAAAAATGCCATAGCAATGTTTATTTAAAATATAATGCAGGTTTATATTTGAATTGAGGTCTAACTGTAACCTATGGTTTATTACTCATTCACAATCCTTTTATCAGCGAAGAACATACATTATTGAATAACACCTTTTTAAACAGAGTACAGAGGCAATATTCTGTAAAATATTACGGAATCCTAAATGACAGGTTTTGTGGGGCAGCACAGCAGAGTGGATGTACAATGGATGGAGAATTAAGTATGATTACTTGATCACAGTGTATGCATACAGGCGTGTAGGCTTGTGGCCTCCTAAGAGGGGGATACTGGGAAAACCAGGTAGTTGGTTGAATTAGGGTAGGGTATGAACATATTGCAATGTAGTGGAGTTTTGTCCATAGAAAAATATGAATTTATTTGTGGCCAAAATGAAACAGCATTATTAAAAAAAAGAGTCAATTTAATCAACAGCTTACAATTTCAAACAGGAGAGTTGGTCCAACACTGAGAAAGCAAATAAAGAAAGGGAAGTGGTCCTTTCAAGATCCTAAATTACTAGACTAGCCTTGTAGCTAATAATAATTGTTCAACAGCGTTTTACATTAAAGCTCACAAAGTAGACTAACTATTTTGTGTAACTACAGTCACTCTACTAACAGGTAACTAGGAACCTTTGGATCTTTACCCAGATCTGAACAAGGCTTATGATTTCAATTGTGTTAAACTTTTCGCTTTCTTTACATGTTTACATGTTATGGGCAACCCATTAACACCAGTGTCTTATTTAAAATGGTGTTTAGGACAAGAATTTGAAATAATTTAACCGATAGAAATAAATAAAAAATCAAACCAATTAATAAAACTACAGTTTATTATCTCAGCACCCCATTCTCAACAGTTCTTAACATTTTTGGTAGTCCAAATAATGACAGCTTTAATTGAAAATGTTCATCAATAGTCCAAAACTTCAGTATGCACCAAGGAATCAAGAAGTAGTAGCAGTAGTAGCTAACAACAGTTGAAGGCTTACAGTATGCATTGATGATGTTGCGTGTAAAATGTATTGCAGTCCATTTTTGTTAATGAAATATAACCAAGGCAATTGTTTATTACAATGTTTTCATTCAATGGAATGGCAAAATAAGCTTTTCTGTATTGAAATAGCGTCGGAATTCTCCAAACCAAATGGCGTGGGTATAGCCTATGCATGTCAATATAGATATTCATGCGAATACACCACAGATTATCCAGCTTACCCTCCTAAGAAGGGTGACATACCTATTTTGATGCTTTTATATATAAAATATAGGAGAGAGTCTGCATAGCAGTAAGCCGGAATCGAATTGACGCTGGACTACAAATTATTTCAACAGTCCGGTTAAAAGAAATCGAATTAATGCTTTTGACAAATACAAGTAGGCCTGTGTGTCAAAAACATTTGAGTTAAAAGAATTAGATTTTCACTGGACAATTACTGACATTTTAGAATCGCATGACAGCCTAGCCTACATCTGCCTTGCTTTTATGGAAATTGTGGGGCCCCTTACAAGACAGAGGTGAAATCAGTTTTATATTCGACATTCAATAGACATTCACATTCGTTCCTCCATTCAGGCTCCCTTCCCACATTTAGGGACCGAGGTAAAAGAGTAAACCAGGTAATTGCCAAAATGTCAGAAGACGAATATAGTATCATTATGGACTCTCATCAATATCAATCCATATGCTAAATACTATACCACATTTCATATTGTCAAAAAGATCTTTATTGACATTATCACTAGTCAATAAATCAATGAAAACATGTTTAATTCAGTATTTTAATATCTTTTTCAATGATTGTCAAAGGAACTTAAAACCTGATGTATATTATTCTACAAATAGCTGGCCTACTTGTTCAAGCTTTGTTTTGGTGAGCCCTTATGGATTTATTAATAATCAATAAATCAATAGAAACACCTTTAATTTTGTAATTCTTCAATATCTTTTTCATTGATTGTCATAGGAAATTCAAACCTGGTGTATATTATTTTAAAAATAGCTGACCTACATGTTCAAGCTTTGTTTTGGTGGGAAAACTCTTTATTGATTAATTAATAATCAATAAATCAATGGATACACCTCCTATAAGGAATTTCTTCAATATCTTTTTCAATGATTGTCATAGGAACTTCAAACCTGGTGTATATTATTTTAAACATAGCTGACCTACTTGTTCAAGCTTTGCTTTGGTGAAAAAGCCATTATGGATTTATTAATAATCAATCAATGGAAACACCCCTAATTCGGTATTTCTTCAATATCTCTTTCAATGATTGTCATAGAAACTTCAAACGTGGTGTATATTATTCTAAACATAGCTGGCTTACTTGTTCAAGCTTTGCTTTGGTGAAAAAGCCATTATGGATGATCATTATGGATGATAATAATCAATAAATCAATGGAAACAGGTTCAATTCGGTATTTCTTCAATATATTTTTCAGACATTATCATAGGAACTTCAAACTTAAAATATGTTATTATACAAATAGGTGGCCTACTTGTTCCTGGTTTGTCTTGGTGATAAAGGTAACTATGGATTTATTAATAATCAATAAATCAATGGAAACATTTAATTCTTTATTTCTTCAATATCTTTTTCAATGATTGTCATAGGAACTTCAACCCTGATGTATATTATTCTAAAAATAGCTGACCTACATGTTCAAGCTTTGTTTTGGTGAAAAACTCTTTATTGATATATTAATTATCGATCAATCAATGGAAATACATTTAATTCGGTAATTCTTCAATCTCTTTTTCATTGATTGTCATAGGAACTTCAAACCTGGTGTGTATTATTCTAGAAATAGCTGTCCTACTTGCTTAAGCTTTGTTTTGGTGGAAAAACTCTTTATTGATTTATTAATAATCAATTAATCAATGGAAACAAGTTTAATTCTGTATTTCTTCAATTGTTTCAAGTATTTCTTGACTTTTTCACCAAAGCAAAGCTTGAACAAGTAGGTCAGCTATGTTACAAAAAATATACACCAGGTTTAAAGTTTCTATGAACAATATTGAAAAAGATAATGAAGAAATACCGAATAAGAGGTGTTTCCATTGATTGATTGATTATTAATAAATTAATAAAGTGTTTTTCCACCAAAATAGCTTGAACAAGTAGGCCAGCTTTTTTTAGAGTGATATACATGAGGTTTGAATTTCCTATGACCAATAATGAAAAAGATATTGAAGAAATACAGAATTAAGTTATTCTATTGATTTATTGATTATTAGTAAATCCATAATGACTTTTTCCACCAAAAGAAAGCTTGAACAAGTCGGCCTGCTATTTTTAGAATACAATATACCAGGTTTGAATTTTCTATGACAATCATCGAAAAAGATATTGAAGAAATCCAGAAATAAACATGTTTCCATTGATTAATTGATTATTAATAAATCCATAATTACTTTTTTCACCAAAGTAAAGCTTGAACAAGTAGACCAGCTATGTTTAGAATAATATACACCAGGTTTGAAGTTCCTATGACAATCATTGAAAAATATATTGAAGAAATGCCTTATAAGAAGGGTTTCGACTGATGTATTGATTATTAATAAATCAATAAAGAGTTTTTCCATCAAAACAAAGCTTGAACATGTAGGGCAGCTATTTTTAGAATAATATACACCACGTTTGAAGTTCCAATGACAATCAATGAAAAAGATATTGAAAAAATACAGAATTAAAGGTGTTTCTATTGATTTATTGATTATTAATAAATCCACAATGTCTTTTTCACCAAAGCAAAGCTTCAACAAGTAGGCCAGCTATGTTTAGAAAAATATAAACAAGGTTTGAAGTTCCTATGACAATCAATGAAAAAGATATTGAAGAAATGCCTTATAAGAGGGGTTTCCACTGATTGATTGATTATTAATAAATCAATAAAGTGTTTTTCCACCAAATCAAAGTTTGAACAAGTAGGCCAGCTATTTTTAGAATGAAATACACCAGGTTTTAATTTTCTATGACAATCATTGAAAAAGATATTGAAGAAATACTGAATAAACATGTTTCTATTGATTTATTGATTATTAATAAATCCATAATGACTTTTTTCAGCAAAGCAAAGCTTTGAACAAAACAAGCTTGAACAAGTGTGCCACCTATTTCTAGAATAATATACACCAGGTTTGAAGTTCCTATGACAATAATTGAAAAAGATATTGAAGAAATGCCTTATAAGAGGTGTTTCCATTGATTGATTGATTATTAATAAATGAATAGAGTTTTTCCACCAAAACAAAGCTTGAACAAGTCGGCCAGCTATTTTATGAATAATATACACCATGTTTGAAGTTCCTATGACAATCAATGAAATTTTATTGAAGAAATACAGAATTAATGTTTTTCTATTGATTTATTGATTATTAATAAATCCATAATGACTTTTTCCACCAAAACAAAGCTTGACCAAGTCGGCCAGCTATTTTTAGAATAATATACATCAGGTTTGAAGTTCCTATGACAATCATTGAAAACGATATTGAAGAAATGCCAAATTAGAGGTGTTTCCATTGTTTGATTGATTATTAAAAATCCATAATGGCTTTTTCACCAAAGCAAAGCTTGAACAAGTAGGCCAGCTATTTTTAGAATGATATACATGGGGCTTGAAGTTCCTATGACCAATATTGAAAAATATATTGAAGAAATACAGAATTAAACGTTTTTCTGTTGATTTATTGACTATTAATAAATCCATAATGACTTTTCCACCAAAACAAAGCTTGAACAAGTATGCCATCTATTTCCAGAATAATATACATCAGGTTTGAAGTTCCTATGACAATCACTGAAAAAGAGATTGAAGAAATGCCTTATAAGAGGTGTTTCCATTGATTGATTGATTAATAATAAATCAGTAAAGTGTTTTTCCACAAAAACAAAGCTTGAACAAGTAGGCCAGCTATTTTTAGAATAATATACACATGTTTGAAATTCCTATGACAATCAATGAAAAAGATATTGAAGAAATACAGAATTAAAGGTGTTTCTATTGATTTATTGATTATTAATAAATCCATAATTACTTTTTCACCAAAGCAAAGCTTGATCAAGTAGGCCAGCTATGTTTAGAATAAAATACACCAAGTTTGAAGTTCCTATGACAATCACTGAAAAAAGATATTGAAGAAATGCCGAATTAGGTGTTTCCATTGATTGATTGATTATTAATAAATCAATAAAGATCTTTTTGACAATATGAAGTGTGGTTTAGTATTTAGCATGTGGATTGATGTTGATGAGAGTCCATAATGATACTACATTAGTCTTCTGACATTTCGGCAATTACCTGGTTTACTCTTTAACCTCGGTCCCTAAATGTGGAAGGGAGCCTGAACGGAGGAACGAATGTAAATGTCTGTTGAATCTCGAATATAAAACTGATTTCACCTCGGTACTTACAACAGCCTATTCAGATGTGGACCCAACTTTAAATAATGAAACAATAAACCTGAATGGCTAAAACTAAAACCGTGTAATTCTGTAGCATACAGCCTAGCCAAACGAAATGGCGCAGATCCTGAAAATTAATTATGGTTGAGATAAGGAAGAGAGACTAGTTAGACTAGATGAGATAGGATGAAGGACAGGGAGTGATCAGTAAAACTGGTGACGCGGCTGCGAAGAAGGGCAGCCTATAGCCTAGCGTTAAAACGGGAATATTATTGGATTTATTTGCTTGAACTGAGAGTAAAATTCAATAGGGGACACAATCTCACCATCTTCTCTCACTCACTCAAACACACACACGCTATGGATGGTGGTGGATGCTCTTGACTGCGATAGCGAAGCAAAATGGGATAAGCATGCGTGTCTGGCTCCGGGCGTTGAATCAACTGCCTGCTCTTTACTGGACTGAGGGTAGGCCTACTGTATAGGTCCTGTTCCGACTGGATCTACACCTCGATTCGACTTCAGATCGATGTTATCAAGCCATTTACATGTAAGAAGACAACGAATGATGGGGCCTCAATCTAGCGACCGCGACTTTTAATAATTGCGCAATTAAAACATTTCCCATCGATGGAGGATATTTTGTATCGATGGCTAATAAATTAAAGAATTTATAAGACTAAGTTGTGAGAAAAAGTGTGGTCTTGGACTAAAGGGGGGCAGTAGCCAGGGACAACCCCGTAAGACGACCGGCTCATCCTCCTTTTTCTATTTGATGCGATTTTGTTATTGAATATGATCGGTATGTAGCATGCCCAGAAAGAACACCATTGTATTGGTAATCAAGCTAGGTCACTCCACCAGCATTCCTCTTTTCTGCGGTTGCCAGCGCAGCTACAGCCGCACCGAACAAGAAGTCGTCCACGACTCGGTCTGAGACCTCAAATCGACGTATCACCGAATGGGGAGTAGACTGTCAAGACCGTGAGTGCGTGTGTCAAAAGGGGGACGGAGGGAGACCGGGCCAGTTCATTCACTGTACACGGGTTAATTGCATTCCAATCTGGCGAGTTTGGAGGGACGGAGAGTCAGGTGCAGTAAGGGCGCCTCAATGACCGTCTTCTTCAGGGACAGAGCGCCTAAAGCCCAGCGTTTGCAGTGCCGCGGGTAGAGGACTGAAGAACGGCGGCGAGTTTGAAGTTTTGATGCATATGATCACAACCACCATGATTTTTATGATTCTTGGCGCTTCAGTTGTAATGGTAAGACATGTCTACTCATTTTTGCGCTCCCCGTGGGCGAATAATGTAGCTATATTCTGTCTCAATTAGCCTACAGAGCACATTTAAATAATGACTGAGAATAATGATGGTTAAATTCATCTAGACTTGAGGAAGTAGTGTAGGCAAGTCTATAATAGGCTACTTGAGCACATTTTAGAGCGAGGTAGTTCTCCCTCAGAAATGAAACCAAGGTGGGTTTCCAAATATATTTTTAAATGTTCTGTTATATAGACTGTAGCCTAATGCCAGGTCATGTAACGGTTCTGTTTTGGAAATAGGCCTACTGCTTGTCATGTCCCAATTGATTTGAGTGGTTCTTTGCAGGCGATAGCCTGTTTAATGGACATGAACGCACTATTGGATCGCTTTCACAACTACATCTTACCGCATCTACGAGGGGAAGACCGCGTCTGTCATTGTAACTGTGGAAGGTAAAAAAAACACACAATGTGATTCAGTGCTGATTCGTGTGGATGTATAGGCCTACTATGTGCTATAGCCTGTGTTATTTAATTGAAAGTGAGAGAGCAAAGATATTTTCCACGTCTTTATAAGGCTCCATGCTGCGTGTTGTAATTTCTTGTATTGAAAATGTACTGTTAATTGATGTCGATCGTGGTGGTATTCGAGGTTTACGTGTATCTAACCGTAGGATCTAGCTTTATGTTTGCGACGTCTGTAGGTTGTGACGGTGTTTTTAATTCACTGATTTAGCTTTTACTGCGTTATGAATGACGAAGAATCGGCTAAAGATGATTTTCAACGAAGACAGCTCACAATGACTGTTCAAGTGCAGATGTGCGTTTTCAATATTAGCATATGAGGACATTTGGCCTGGCCTACTTATATTATACCAGTTGTGATAATATGCTTATACATTCATTGATCTATCATTGATAACCCACATTAAGGGGGGTAAAAATGGACTAACTTGTTGATTATGCCAGGTTTCCTACTGCTTTTGTGATTAGGCCAATATAAGTCAAATTTGGCCTCCAATTTCATTGATTTGAAGCTCGTTACTACTTCAGTGTGTTTTAATATTTTTAATAATGCTAGTAAAATTGACAGCTTTCATATGACTCACTTACAGGTAGCATAAACCGAAATTGGTACCTTGTCCTTTATTTTTCATTTTTTAGGTTGCGTTGTACCTTGGCTAAGGGTATGGAAAAGATGTTGTGCTAGGTTTTAAATAAAATGAAAATCCCTCTGATTCTCTGATTCAATAGTTATATACTTACACACACACACACACAGGGAGTGTGTTGGGATATTAGTCTAAGCTCTGCTTGAAGGAGAATTTACTTGATTTTAGTTATCACTCTAAAAGCACTGTAGTTTATGGGCTAAGGGGACTGTAAAAAAACTTCAGATAACTTTAGCCACTGCTTGCTAAACATTGTTTTTGTTGTGAAATTATCTTTACGTAGGATCAAACCAAATATTTTCAGGTTATTTTGGGACTTCTTTTTAAACATGCACATTACCGCCATAGAATTTTCTGTTTGGCTGACTTTCTGGCTCACCCTCTTGCTTGATCAAGTTGCCTTCACCCATCTCACTTCTCACCACTTTCCTGTCGTTGAA
Organism: Esox masquinongy; assembly: GCA_016801175.1. NCBI lineage: Eukaryota > Metazoa > Chordata > Actinopteri > Esociformes > Esocidae > Esox > Esox masquinongy. Next base: position 75,948 of record JACXGI010001319.1, read on the forward strand.
AATGAATAAGAGGCTGTAAATATGGTTTACCCAGCTACCAATGACTCCAGACAGAAAGCAGTTTAACTAAACTAATTTGCTTAAATAAAATACAGCTCCGGAAAAAATTAAGAGACCACTGCACCTTTTTCTTTCCTTTCCAAAAAAGTCGAAAAGAAGGGTTAAAATTAAGAGACCACTGCAAATTTAATGCTTCTGTTCCTCACTCACAACTTTCCTTTTCAACTTTTTTAGAAAGGAAAGAAAAAGGTGCAGTGGTTGCTTAATTTTTTCAGAAGTTGTAACTTCTTAAAAGTAGTTAATTACATTCAAGTTTCATCATTTAAAGAGATTGAATGTATGTTTTCAACAAACTTACAGTTTGTCATTGCATTTAAAATTAAGCCAATGAGAGATTGACACAGTGGGTCACTCCAGACTCTGGTGAACTGTGTAGAGGAAAGGGTGCCATTTGGGATGCCGACATGTTATCTGTTACTGACCTGAAAATATTAAATTGAGAGTTGTTCATTTTATAGAAGATATTTACCCTCTCAGAAAAAAACATGCTAAGGATCAGATAGACAAATAACAGCTTGGTCGCTGCCTGAGCCTACCTTTTGAGGCGTCATCTTGGTGATGATATCGTCCAAATCAGGACCTAGGCCACATCCATTGTTATTTAATTTGGTATCAGCAATTGCTAGCAAATTTGATCACTGCTGGTGAACCTCAGAATGATATTTTATGAGATGTACCTTTTAGGGGCACATTAGGTAGGCTATTCTATTATTTCATTTACAAAGCAGTGGTAGCAATTCCTTCTATTTACCCAGTCCCACTAATTACATCCCTTGCTCCATCTCCTCTTTTCTTTTTACCACAAATCTTCTAACTTCCAGCTTGGTTGCTTCTAGGCATCATGTCCACTATGTGATTCCATATGATGGGGACCATTCTCTGGTGGACTCGTCAGAGAACTACTTTGTGAGTGACAGCGTGACCAAGCAGGAGATGGATTTGATGCTCGGGTTGCTGCTGGGCTTCTGTATCAGCTGGCTGCTGTTGTGGCTGGATGGAGTGCTGCACTGTGCTGTCAGGGCATGGAGATCCAGTCGTTATTATGGTGAGTCAACAAGAGACGTTTCGTTTGACTGAAAAAGTCTCACATCCACTAACTGAATATCAACTAAGTTGACAAATGTTTTGGGAATGAGAAGCAGAAGCATCCATATATAGCACATCCCAATAATCTGATACTGACATGAAAGTTGCTTGCACAACTTAATTTCTATGCTGAGATGACAGACAAGATTTGTGCCAATTGTAATCTTTAACTTCTTAACCAGTTCAGAAATGTGTGTTTTAAAAGACAGCTTGTCATCTAACCAAATTCCTAGGTATTTGTAGAAAGGAACATACTTTATAACACAACCGTTCAGGGTAGTAATTTTGGGATCATCCAAACCTATGTTTTGGCACCCAGTGAATAGCATGTACTTTGTTTCATTTGAATTTAACACCAACCTAAAGTCAACAAGTGAATTTTCTAGGAATTGGAAATCAGATTTTAAATGAGCAAACATTTGTGCAAAAGAGGGAGCTGACGTGTTCAGTATTGTGTCATCAGCATAAAAATTTAATTTACAATTTCTCACTGAATATCAGATATTATTTACATACAAACTGTAACATACCTAATATTGAACCCCAGGGAATTCCTTGGTCAACTATAAGAAATTCACTTTCAACCCTGATATAATTTATATATATTTTTAAATATAATCACCCCTTAAACACCTTGATAGGTATTCACACCCATAACAAAATACATTTTAGATAAATTAGTCAAACTACCATGATGCAACCACCACCATGCTTGCAGATAAGGATGCCGTTTTAAAAATCACCAGCAGCCATTTGGTGACACCCTGAAGCAATATCCTTCCTGTCCTTCACCTCCGTTCAGAATGGTTACTGTATCTGTGATGTTTTTGGGTGGTTTAATACATCATCCAAATCTTAATTAATAACCTGACCATTCTCAAAGACATACTAAATGCCTGATTTGTTATTGTTATCTACCAATCGCTGCCCTTTATTTGTCTTCAAAAAAGCTCCTTAGTGTTTTTAGTTGAATATTACTTTCAGTATTTGAATAAGGGACCTTACAAATTTCATATTTATGGGGGGGATGAGGAAGGGGTAGTCATTTTAAACCAAATGAAAATTCAGTTATTTCACAGTGAGTCCATGTAACTTAGTACAGTATGTAATTTGTTAAGCCACATTCAAGTCCTGAATTGATTCATGCTTGCCTAAAAAAAGGGAGGGTTATAAAATGACTACATTTCAGTTGTTTGTTTTCTATTCAATTGTAAACATTTGTTGAATTTTATTTTCACATTATTTAATATTTTGTGTAAATCACAAACATTTTAATCTTACTTTGAAATGAACAAAATGGGTTAAAGTCAGAGGGTGAATACTTCATTGTATATTTTAATTGCTCCATTAACTGATCAGACCATATACCACGGGTATGACATGACAGCCCATTTTACTGCTATGATTGCATTAGCAATCGGTTTATAACAGCAATACGGCTCTTAGCCGTGGTATATTGGCCATGTACCAGACACTGTCGTGCCTTATTGCTTGCATAAAGGCTGCTGTTGTTCTTCTTCATTGCATTGTATTTACAGCAAAAAACGGTTGCCCTATAAGCTAGGGCTGTAATTGTACAAGTATTCATAACTGTACTGTACAGCACTGGTGACTCGACGTGAACCCATATACATTTTTAAAATGTTCTCAAAATATCAAACAAGTTACATTTTGTTGAATGCCTTTTAATGGGGAAAACCTACAAATATCTAAGATTTGTTTAATTTCATCAGTCGCTTGAAGAAATGATTGTACTGGCTCTTTATGCATGCACGTCACTCAGGGTGAGCAGGGTCTAGCTAACTTGAGTGACATATTATCCTACATACACACTGCTTGTGAAAATTCTGATAGCCATGCTAGCATCGCCCAGAGTAGCTTGTTTGTCGCGTGCTGGCATCATAACAGCAAGTTTAATTGTGTATCAATTTTTGAGCATAGCCACTAGCCAACTAAAAATATCCTGTGACAAGGGTTTTAGTTGTCCCGTTAACTTTAGAGGGTTACCATGGTAACAGAGCTAACCACACAAGTGTTTTTAGTACTTTCCGACCCTCTTAGTACCACTGCCTAGCTTGAATCGGGCTATACTGTAGTAACATTGCGTCTTTGCTAACGGTTAAAGATTAAAATAAAACCAAAACCACCATCTTGCGTAGCAAATGAATCATTCAATGCTGCTTTGATAGGCTACAGAGCACTTTACTTTTGCTTGTCTCACAACTGTTTTTTTTACTTGGTTGAAGTCCCTTTTCTTGGAATACTGCAGCAAACTCATTTGTAAAATTGAGCAACATTAGCAACTGTAAGCTGGCACTAGCTAGCTAGACACGAAATTAGGTGCTGCTTTCACTACAGTACTCATTCCTTTTTATCAGGTATATTTGTGCTGTTGAATAATGTTAAAGCGGTGCCAAACCTAACTTATGTTTGTCAGTAGTGGTAGCTATGGAATGTGAGCACCGCACATCGAACCTAGATTGCCCCGCAACCCAAAATGTCTGTAATGCCAACATAACACAGAGCTGAACATGGCCTGCATGCTTGCACGTCAGACAAAATATTAGATTGTTTTGCGGTGGCGGTGTAGATTTAGCTGTGTAGGAAATCGTGCAAACACTGTAATTTAAACTAGGCCTGCTTGGGTGGGTATATAGCTCAATCCATCTATCTATAAGGAATGTTAGGATGTAAGGAACTTTACAAAACTGGCATACATTTGGGCTAATTTGTTTACTAAAGTAAATAATTCGTAGGAAAACATGTATTGTCTCAGAGGATGTTTACTATACAATATTGTACATTAATTTGTTTATTACTATAAGTGGAGGAGAAAACTATTACTATATTTCCATACATGTGCAAACTACAGCCATAGTGAAACTTTAATATGAACACTGCTGTTGAAATATTGCTGCCCTTAAATGTCCTGGTTTTAGTACATACTATATCACTAAGGCAAAAATTCCCTAACCGTACAGAAAGAGCATTTCTGTACACCAGGAAGATAAACAATGATTGGCTGTCTCAAGTCTTGCCAGTGTTAGTCTAGCCAGATGGACCTCACTGGAGACGAGGCTATGCCTGTGTGAAAAAATAAGAGAATCTCTTGTCCACACTCCTCCTGACTGAAACATTTGTCCAGTGTCCAGTACAGTTCCATGTAAGTGTAGAAATACTCAAATTGTATCAGCTATATCTTGTGCAGCTGTCATTGTCAAAAAGGCCTATATTTTGTAGCTGGCCTGGATCCTTTAGATATAAAATAATCCTAATACATGTGACCTGGAAGTAGCTGTTATGGTTCAATAATACAGGTGCAACATGTCTAGTGAGTTAAACTGTAAGAGATGGCCAGTGGATCCCCTTTTATTTATTTGAAACCACTGCACAAAGATTGGGGGTAGTAAAATAATTCTACATCATGTCTGGAAAATACTCTATAAATCTATTAAAAAGTAGGGATGCTATACTCCATTGATTCATGTCCTCCATTGGAATCCATCATATTGATGAAAAATGAGAATCAACCCATTTCATATTCTGTGCATTAAATCAACATAAAAAACACAATTTGACATTCAAAGTATTCCCTTGAGGAATAGATATAGGTGGCTCCAGGCTTTTCTATCTGCTGGAATCCTTGTGCTAGGAGGGAATACCCCATTGCCTGGTGTTTTTGTCTGTGACGTTGATAGTGGGTCAAACTCGTTTAGCCTCACTGAGATGGAGAGTGAAGGTGAGCTTGACAGAGCAGGACGAGAGGGAGAGTGGGGGAGGGAGACACTGTCGAATCCCCACCCCCACATATATACACACACACACATACATTCTCTCTTTCTTTGAGAGCTATTAATAGAGTGAGAGAGAGCAGCTGGAATGGCGGGCAAGGGAGAAACCACATAGATGTACCCACCGCATTGAGGTGCACATTGATTCCTTTTACTTTATCTAATTCCGTAATACCCTGCCTCCCGTGCTCTATTCAATTATTCAACTCTTCCTCTATCCATTTCTTTCATTCTGCATCTTTTTGTAAAGTGGAAAACCCTTTCTTATTGTTTAGAACTGAATAATATACTTCACCCCACTGTCCTTGGTGGAAAGACTTGATTGAGCAGAATAGGGAAAACAAAAATCATAACAGAAAGGGAATAGTGTAACTTATAACTATTATTTTACACCTTTCTCTCTGTAAAATCACTTACTATTCTCCCCTTACCCTGTTTTCTGCATTACATTAGCGGTACTTTTTTCCTGACTCAATCCCCATCCTCTCCATCCTTTTATTCTAATGACAACCTGTCTTATTCTCTCTTTGCCTTTGCATACCCATTCATAGCTATAAATAACTCACTCCTCCCTCCTCAATCCTTCCAGTGACTTCCCCCTTCCCACTGCCTCCCCATACTTCCCCCCAACATTTAGCAGTGCCATTTGCTAGTAGGTGTGCTGTGTGGTACTCTCCCATCTCTTTCTCTCATATCTCTTTGGGTCTCACATGTATCAGCTAAGCCTGACATGGCCAAATCCCTGCACTTGTATTTCTTAGAATTTTATACATACTGAACACTAATGCAAATAAATGTTTTTTTCAAAGTCGGTATTTATTATGTATAGTAGCATGATGTAGAAACTACACCTCATACGGTATTTTTAATAGGGATGTATTATATTTGGCAGATGAATGTGTAGGTAACAAATGTATCTAGGAGTGGACTATTGTACTACGAAGTATTTGGTTGATGGGAGCATCAAACACATCATCTTTTAGCTAAACAAATTCCCTTCCAGTCCCTTATTAACCAGACACTTATTTAGTTTATTCACACTTCTAACAACCTTCCTGTCTCTTGTCCCTTAGACACACCTTCCTGGTCATGGCTTCCCTCGTTCTGCAATCTTCGAGACCTGCGTCGACGTGCCCAGCTTAGACAGCTGGAGGACTCCAGTGGCAACATGGTTCACATCAAGCAGAAGCTCTACCACAACGGCCACCCCAGCCCACGCCACCTCTGACTCTGAAACAAGGCCGCCCCCTCAAACTGCCCCATGGCCAACTGCTGCCTCAGAGACCCTGAAAAACTGCCCATCCACTGTTCAGAACACCCCTGGCCCAGAGCCTTTCTTACTATGACCTTGACACGTCAGCACCAACCAATCCAAAATAGAGCAGAAGATAGTCACTACTGAAATCTTGTCCATTTCCATAATTGTGGGAAGAATAAAAACAAGCATTTTTAAGGGTGTTTTCTGTATAGAGACATTTTCTGTGTTCATTGTTGAAACTTGGCATGCTCTTTTAGAACAGGGTATGATGTGGGCAGTGTCTGAAATGGGGGGGTATTGTTTTTTTCTATGGGGAGGGTCTTTCTCTAAAGTGGGAGGGGAGAGGGAGGATTCTGAGATTTTGTGATCGGAAAGTTAGTTTGCTGCTTCTGTAAATACTTATAAATATGGGTAAGTGGGAACACGGGGTGTGAGTGGGTTTTTCAGTGTGGTGAGTCAAGTGTTACGAGTAGAGCTGATGGATTATGTGGAAGGATGATAGCCGTCTGGAGGTGAAGTGTGATTTCTGCTAAAAACACAGACATTTGCTTTGTTACCTAGTTAAATGAATGTATTAATTTATCTGTAAATATTAGTAGGGGAGGGGAGCATATGTTTGTGGTCAGGGTTCTCTGCGCTGTTATTATTTATGAGAAGGTAGAAATAAAATGAATGCCAGCCCAGATAAGATGGAGACAGTTCAGTGCTTCCCTTGTCTACCCAATACTGTGTCCAATATCACTTCCCAATTTGCCAGTTCTCTCATAATTATCAGGAGCAACCAGCCTAGCAGCAGTGGGAACCCTCACCCTGTCCCCTTCCCTGTCCAGACATTGCTGTTGTGAGGATAAAATGTCTGTTTTATTAAAAGTGCCATTGAAGCACAACAGTGACCACTAATGTTTCAATGTGTCATTGCGTCAACATTCACGGACTTAGCATTTTTATTAATCAAGACATGATTTCATGAACACCAATTCTAAAACTACTTTAAAATGTTTCACCTGTTTGTGTGGTTTCTATAATTACATATTAACATTTGTATATGCATTACATTTTTATAAATTTGTGCTCAATCCTTTCATCTCATATGCCTGCAGTTTCAGAGTTTCTGGAATCCAAGTTTTTGTTGTTATTGATATGGAGATCTGTGCCATATCCTCAACCAGCCACTTTCCTATCCAAGTCACTGAGCTACAGCTCTGTGTCACTCCCTCAGTAACATAGCAGCTACATGTACATGAAAGACAGTCTTGAACAGACCTAGTTGTTGTAACATCTATCACAAACACGGGCACGGCAGCAGGTAGTCTAGTGATTTCATGTTATTTTGTTTGCAAAATAACATGAAAGGGGAGAAGGAAGTAGCCTACATGCAGCATGAAAGGGGAGAAGGAAGTAGCCTACATGCAGCAATTTTGTATTCCTACATAAAATATCAAACAATTATGACAGCATGGGGTACATCAGCCTTTCACAAGCCCAGTTCTGTGAATCGACATTGGTCTGTGGATGAATTTGCTGCTTAACTCTTAGAATTACGGAGAGGCTAATTACCTCCAATCTCCAGCTTTTAGTACAGAGTGGGCTTCCTACAAATTTGTTTCTTACTTTAAAAAGATTGGAACTACTAAATAAATGCTAAGAAAATGGCAACTGAAAGTAACTTACAGTATATCCTTTCTACACACAAAATGATTACTTTATGAACCCCCGAAAACCATTCTGATGCATTTAAGGTCACTATAAACCACATGCCTAAATTCCTTAGATTGATTTTTTGTTTAACCAATGACCAATGTTAATTAGTTGTTCATTGGATTACGGAAGTAGCCTAAGGCTGAAATCAAAAGTTTAATCCACATTTTTTCTATAAGTTTCAGAATGTTTGGTCAGCATCATATCTATGAAATTGGTTGAACGGTTTAGACCAGCGTTAGGGTAAAGAGAGAAACATTAAGCTTTGTTTAAAGCATTACATGTTATCCAGATCCTTAGCTCTGAGGAAGAGGTTTCTAGACAATCAGGGAGAGGCGTGGGTGAAGACTGCATGTGCAATACAACCATTTCACCATTATATTAATCAATAGCAGTTTAAGCACATAGCAAAACAACCATCATTCAGTAAATATTTTTGCCTTCAATGTGTCATCTTGCTTCCTACCAGACTGTTTTAGGAGATCTCCATTTAAAGTAACTGCCCAGTGTTTTCACATGAACTATGACCTATACTTACTTCCAAATATTAGTGAAATAATTTTCCTTCCAAAATGTTTTAGTTATGTATGTTTTTTATGACCTGAATATGGCCTTATTCGGGAGATAAGTATGAACGTGCATGTCTCTGATAGCTAGCTCTTTTTCCTTCTGCCTACTAATTGGTCAGTTAAAACTACTAAGGAAGATCAAATGGTCTGTTTGAGATAGAAGTTTGAGGTTGGAAAGTTAATATGAGTTAATAGAAAACCAACATTTGCACAACAGCTGCAGGAACCTGAACTGCAGTTTCTGTTTCTACTTTTGCTGTATTGGCATCTGTCTCCTTGGTAACATAAGTTGCTACAACCTCAGTCTCTGGGACTACAAGAGTAGCTGTAGTCTATATTTCCACGGAAACAGGGTTGCAGCATCCTCCATGTCCAGACCTGTGGGGATTGCTGCAGCATTCGGTTAAAATTGAGGTTAATGTTTTCTACAGTTCCACAAGAACGAGGGTTGCTGCCGCATCCATTTCCCCGGCAACATGACTTTCTGCAGCCTCCGTCTCCTTGGAAACTAATGTTGCTGCAGCCTCAGTCTCCTTTACAACTTAGGCTCCTGCATCCTCTGTTTCCTGGGCAACCGGAACTGCTGTTACCTCAGTTCCTTGATAAAAATGGCTGCTGTGGCCTCTGACTAGAGAGCAACAATCTCCTCAGTAACAGGGCTGCAGGGGCTTCTGACTCCAGGACAATAGATTCCAAAGCAACAACAGTTGTTTACGCCTCATGACTCCTTAGTAACATCTGTTTCAATGGCCACTGCCTCCTAGGAAAAACTTCCTTGACATTCACATTGGTTACTGTGTCCTCTGCTCCTTTGCAACAGCAGTTACGTTCGCCTCTCATTCTATTACGGACGTTCGAACTCTTGGGTGGTTAGCGGCAGTGTCAACAAGTAACTTTGCCACCTTGAGTGCACACACCTTTGTAGTCACATCAATCTCCTTTACCTAAGGCACTGTTACGGTCTGTGGAACAACAGATGCTTCTGGCACATCCTTGATTATCTCTACTGCCAGCACTAATGAGATGGTGCTCCCAGTTTTCGCTGAAGCCTCCACCACTTCTGGTATTTTGAGGCCTGGAACTGATCCTGCAGCTGCTACTGCTGGAGCAGCTGGATTACAGTGTCTGCTAAATTACTTAATAATGAATTAAATATATACACTCCATTTGTCCACTACTTCTCTCCACAAAACCCATAGAATGAAAGGAGAAAGAAAGGACATCGATGTGATGAGTATGACATTAAAAAAGCCCCATGCAATCAAAAAAATTTAAAAAATGACAAACATAGGTACAAAGATGGGAGGTTATGTTTTTAGTATGATTGATTCCTTGATTCCTCAATTTCTTCTGTAGCTAACGCACCTCGACACTAATATAGTTCATATAGAGGCTCCTTAAGCTAGGCTATAGTAGCTTTAAAGTTGTTCTAACTTTTTCACAGATTTTACCATTTGCCATGTGTGCTTCAGAGAAAAAGTGGTGTCTTCATTAATGTTTTATATACTTCTCTTTGACTAGCTACTGAAATTTCATAGTATCCAGCTAGATGGTCCCTGAATTTGCCAGTCTGTGTTTTAGTTGTCAAAGCACAGCTGTCATGTTGTTGTTGTCTCAAAAAAGAAGTTAATTTGGCAGAGGGCTGGGGTTTGTAGTTGACAGTGGTACTGTTGAGTTTCTTGTAATTCCTGAAACGATTTTCATTTAGTTTACTGAATATTCTATTTGAAATTATGTGGTGGTCAAGGAGAGACAATTTGCTGTTTCACCTGGCGGCCCCAACCGTGTCTGTGCGCTTGCATGTACTTGGTAGATTGCAACAACTGCAATGCAATCGCCAATCTACCCCATAGCTCCACTATTGAAAAGACAGTTTTCTGAAGTTCCCTCGCCAGCTTCCTTAAAAGGTTGCTGAAGGGGGTACTTTTGTATAGTTCAAACATGTGTTGCAAAACACATGATCACTCGTTCACACACTGTTTAGGGCAGCTGCATATCTGCTGATTTGGTTTTCATCAGATATTAAAAACAAATTTCTCATAAGGCGCCAAGGATCGACGTTACCGGGCTCTCATTTGGATCACAGGTGACGGACAGTCCATGTATGAGGTAAATTGGGCATTGCTTTGAATGTCATGGATTAAACGACTACTGTCTCCTATGGGCTTCCGTAGAAATGCGTTTAGGCGAACGAATAGATAAGCGAAAACCGAAGATAACGGAAGAGATTACTGAGTCTAAAGATACTAAGGAATGACAACCACTAAGGACAACCACTAAGGATTTGTAATTTCTCTTATTTCAATGTATCAAACCCCAAACCTAGGTCTGGTCTTCTGAGGCTGCTTCGTATGCGTCCCCAGAAATATCGCGTTCTTGCACATATGGGTTTGAAACCTGTAATAACGGCTCCCAATGTTGTCAATTACTACATTGCCGGGATAAAAGAATGATGGAGACGCTTGGTGAGTTTGCAGGGGCGTGTCATTTACTCTCCCCCTTAATGCTGCTTTAGTGCGAGTTAACATGACATTTTAGCCAACTTGAGCTAGCAAGCTATTGCATTTAAGCATTATTTGCATTTGAAGCCTATGTTGTTTAGCTACAAACTAATACAACGTTTAAATACCCCAACATCAGCGTTAACCAGCTGCAGTTACAGGACATAGCTGGACCATACACTAAAACATTATTTTGCATGTAGTAGTACAGTACGGTAGTTTGCACCTACCAAGGTACTGTCATGGCAGCAGGCTGATTTAGCATTGTGTTGTCTAACTACTGCTTGGAGGCTGGGGGTTTGAGATCCTTTCTGGATGTTCCGTTTTACAAACTAAAAACATGAGTTATTATTCAATGAACATGGGAAAAATAAATGAAATGATCATGGGATACAAACCACGTGATTTGGCTGCAGGCTTGCTTACAGCAGCACTATTGGAAGTTGCTAAGTTTCATGTGACCTCGGCTCTTTACAATAGACTTGGAAAGTGAGGTTCCGGAAGAAATATATCTATTGTTTTGAGCCACAGAGATATAAAATATTAAGGATTCCTATATTACTGTGCTATGTAGACGTTCTGTTCTTTGTCAAGATGGTGAAACAATTCGTATGTCCATGTAGTGGCAATCTGTTTCTAAATATTGCAACCTCTGTGTTGAGAAATGTTTTTCTAACAGCCCAAAAACTACACTAACCACAAGCCTTAGCGACACTACAGAGCTAACCAAAGTGGTAGCTAATTTTGCCCAGTGGATTTGAGGATGGCCAGCTATTAGGTACGTAGCTACATTGTCGTAGCTAGTACTGACGTATAACGTTACTGTACATTTAACTATTTACCTGATCCACCTGTGCTTCTTAGCTTCATTGTTGGGAAACAGGTAATTAGGGTTGGGTATCCAAGTTGGAACCGGTTCCAAATTTCCAAGAGCCGTGGATTCGAAAAAACAAGTGCATTTCGATTATGCTTTGGTTCCTATAACGTTTGCATTTCAGTCGCGCATTTTACAGTCCATAAAAGTTGCGCTTATGTGCCAGCACCTGCTACGCGGACGGCGGACCTAACGTCACGTAATTTCACAAAGTACGTCAACAAAGCAAGCACGTGAGAACTGAGAAGAAACACTTCTGTTTACGTCCTGGACCATGGCAGACCACAGCCAATGCTCGAAAGTTTGGCTTAGCTTCACAAAAAATATTAATGACACAGCAAAATGTAAGACTTGCAGTAAAAATATTTCTTGCAAGAGAGGAAGCACTTCCAATATGAGGAAGCATTTACTTCAACACGGCGTGAATATGAAGGAATGCATGTTGTTTTGCCGTCTCCCAGTTCCAGCCACAATAATGTCCCAGATACAGCTAACAGCAGCAATGTCTCACGCTCACGTACACAAAACACAGTAGGGCTGTCAATCTTCCTCTATAATGATACTTTAATTTAATTCCTTATTTTTAATATTGGAGTTATATTTGAATATTAGTCCTAAAAAATTAGCACATCAACTTATTGTCACTTAGACCAATAGCAACCACAGGCAGCTAGCCAACGTGGAGGTTACTGATTATAGCCTAAATGTGCAAAGAATAAAAGCTAGGCACATTTTCCTTCTTGAAAAATGTTGTATTTCTTCTCTCCCAAAAATATTGGAATCGGAACTGGGATTCGATAAGCAGAATCGGAATTGATGAAATTGAAGTGATACCCAACCCTACCGGTAATTCGATTTGCAATTACTCGCTCCATAGCGATGATTACAACGTCGCACAAAACACTGAACCATGGCTGTGTATTGTTTATATATAACTACATAGCTAGTTACCAGTGCTACATTTGTAAATCGGGAGGCCACGGAACACATTGGGGCACACGAGAGACATGGATCCGGTTTGCAAATCGATGTGAATAAAGCATTGGTAGTGCGAATAGCGGACAACAAAAACCCAAAACTTCACAATCTTGTCAGGCAGTGCTGAGGCTACAAGAGTCTGTAAGACACAATGGATGAGCCAAATGACTCACATATTACCTTATGAACTCTGATTGCTTCTAGTGGATTGTTTACAGTGCAAAGTGAACAGTGATGGGAAAAGACAAGTAATGCGCAGCAGATCGGATCTGTGAAAAGTAGGTGCCGGAACAAACTGAGGAAAAATCTGTGATGTGCGGGATCCACTTCCACCAGGGTCCAGCTCAAATTAACCACTGCTAGTCACCATACAAAGTTATTCCTGCAAGCAGCTTCCCGACGTCAGTGGCTGCGTGCCAGATCTATGTGCGTGCTTTATGAGGAGATAGGTCAGGTGACTTGTATTTAGTTGGTGACTGCACACTACAGAACGCAATGTTTGATAGGATAAGTAGTTAATTTTCCCACTCACTCTCCGAAAGGTAGTCTTGTACCCTTTACGTTTTTCCAATATATCAACATTTTGCAATTGTGATTTCCGAGCTTTGAAGGTGATCGTTCACTTGATAGCTTTGCGGGCTGATTGATCATTGCAAATGTCCATAACCAGTCCTTTTTTGAAAGGTATGGTAAAAATGGGTCACGTGACCCATGGAACCAAGATGGCGAAATATGGGCGGTTCCACTTTCCATGTCTATATCTAATTTAATTCTGGTGGTTCTGGTTTTGTACTGCTATTGTATATGAATGTCTGGCGAGTGTTGTTCGTCAGGAACACATTGCGAGTCAAGGTTCCCGGATGTGCCGGTCCCAGCGATAGGCGCGAGTGGTTTGCATTAAGTTGGAAAATCAAGCTGGTGTTAGATTGACGTTCTCAAAGAAAAGTTTATCTAACATGTTTGTAACAGATAATTGGACGCATAGCCTACAGTAAATAATGTAGGCCTAGTACTTGATTTTTTTTTGTAATGATAAAGATAAATCAATGATAAATCATAGAGTAAAACAAGCGTTTGCTTAAGTAAAGTCGAAAGAATCGAACTTTTTACTGATCGACATGACAAGATCCGAGTCAGTAGAAAGAGTCGAACTTCCCATCACTAGTGTGAATGTACCGCGAGGAGAAGAAAAAGTTGAGATATTGTGCAAATCACCCGCGCCAATCGCTGGGGACTGACCAACCACGGGATTTTGCGTAGGTGGTTGTGAAATGCTCTCCGTACAATTAAAAGAACAGATAACTTTAGTTCCACAATAATAAAGTTACATTGTCTGCTTTTTCAGTCCTTAAAACGGTGGATGAAAAAAAAGAAAAACTTTTAGTAGCAGAGATGGGATTCCCTGAGCTGTACAACTGCATGATATTTCCCTACATAGACGCAAACCAAAAAAATGCAGCGTGGAGACAGGTGGCCGAGATAGTTCGTGCTTCTTGTGTAATATTAGATAAATTAGTTGACTGGTGGCTACCTAATTCTAGCAAGCTGGTTTGCTAGCTAGCATTGCAAATTGTAAGAATTACACAAATGAGGCATATGAATTGAGTAGAGATATGTAAAAATGTATTAAAATACGTATCTATTCCAATTTTAATCATTGTAATAATTTGACGTTCCTTCACACACATTTGCTATGCTCAGACCTTAATACACAGCTTGCTGTTATGACGCTAGTTCGCCCACAGACACACCCATAAATTTGCTACAGGCGAAGCACTCTGGGCGATGCTAGCGTTGGCTATCCGAAATTTCGTGTGAACAGTGTGAATGTACCGTAAATCTGGAAATACGCACTGCATTGGAGCATTTTCACGCGAGCGGTGTTTTCATAGACATTTGGAAATATCAGTTAACGAAAACCGACGATGCAACAATATGATAATGTCAAGGATGTTACGGATAATGTCCTTAGATGCTTGACTATTTAAGTATATAACTATACATTTATATCTTTATATTTTAATAATTGTAATTTCAGACATCCCAACCTGCAAACATGTCCCAATCGGTCCCAAATACTGGCATAACAGCTCTGCGGTGAAATTAGCTTTATATTCAAGATTCAGATTTAGATCGTCAATACCTCATCAACGAAACCTGCCAGAAAGACAGCAATTACATATTCTGAATCTGCTGGCGATAGCGAACAAGCAACATTCCTTATTTTTCCATATCGGTTTCATATTAATCTTTCAGAGTCGAAAAGAACGTGAAAAAGTGCTTTACTACGGTGCGAGGGTTTAGGCACCGTCTTAAAAGTGCACCATTATCTGGTCATGTTGATGAAAAACGTCAGTTGTTTATGTAAATGTCAATAACTCGTATCAAAATTACCAACCAATATAGCTTCAGGGACAACTGCTCTACCATCAACATCCTTTAGTTTTCCAATTTTCCAATGTAGGTAATTATTAATAGTTTTTAAAGCAATTGTCCATCAAAAATGCTCAATAGCTCGGACCCAATTAAACTTATAAGGAAATAACCAACTGATATAGCTTCAGGGACAGCTGCTCTACCATCAACATCCTTTAGTCTTCCAATATTTCAATGTTGGACATTATTAATAGTTTATAAAGCATTTGGCAATCAAAAATGCTCAATATTGGACCCAATAATACTTATATGGAAATAACAAACTGATATAGCTTCAGGGACAGCTGCTCTACCATCAACATCTTTTAGTTTTCCAATATTTCAATCCTGGACATTATTAATAGGTTATAAAGCATTTGGCAATCAAAAATTCTCAATTTTGGACCCAATAATACTTATATGGAAATAAACATCTGATATAGCTTCAGCAACAGCAGCTCTACCATCAACATCCTTTTCCTTTTTCAATTTTGGACATTGAAAAATGCTTTATAAAATAGTAACAATGTCCAAAATTGAAAAATTGCAAAACTAAAGGATGTTGATGGTAGAGTAGCTCTCTCTGAAACTACATTATTTGGTTATTTCCATATAAATTATATTTGGTCCGAGCTATTGAGCATTTTAGATTGAAAAATGCTTTATAAAATAGTAACAATCTAAAATGCTCAATAGCTCGGACCAATTATAATTTATATGGAAATAACCAAATAATGTAGTTTCAGAGAGAGCTACTCTACCATCAACAACCTTTAGTTTTCCAATTTTCCAATGTAGGAAATTATTTATAGTATATGAAGCAAATTTTCATGAATTCTGTTCAATAGCACGGACCCAATAAAACTTACATGGAAATAATCAACTGATATAGCTTCAGGGACTGCTGCTCTACCATCAACATCCTTTACATTGTCTATTTTGCAATTTTGGACATTATTACTAGTTTCTAATGCAATTTTTCACGAGTTCTGTTAAATAGCTTGGACCCAATAAAACATATATGGAAATAATCAACTGATATCGTTTCAGGGAGAGCTGCTCTACCATCAACATGCTGTATTTTGGCTATTTTTCAAATGTGGACATTATTACTGGTTTATAAAGCATTTTTCAATCAAAAATGCTCAATAGCTCAGACCCAATAAAACTTATATGGAAATAATCAACTGATATAGCTTCAGGGAGACCTGCTCTACCGTGAACATCCTTTAGATTTTCTATTTTTTAATTTTTGACATTATTACTAGTTTATAAAGCAGTTTTTCCTGAATTCTGTTCAACAGCTCGGACCCAATAAAACTTATATGGAAATAATCAACTGATATAGCTTCAGGGACAGCTGCTTTACCATCAACATCCTTTAGTTAAGCTATTTTTCAATTTTTTACATTTTATTCCTGGTTTATGAAGCATTTTTCAATCAAAAATACTCAATAGCTCGGACCCGATAAAACTTATATGGATATAATCAACTGATATAACTTCCGGGACAGCTGCTCTACCATCAACATCCTTTATTTTGGCTATTTTTCAAATTTGGACATTATTACTAGTTTATAAACCATTTTTCTATCAAAAATGCTCAATAGCTCAGACCCAATAAAACCTATATGGAAATAATCAACTGATATCACTTCAGGGAGAGCAGCTCTTCCATCAACATCCTTTCGATTGTCTATTTTTCAATTTTTGACATTATTACTAGTTTATAAAGCAATTTTACATGAATTCTGTTCAATAGCTCGGACCCAATAAAACCTATATGGAAATAATCAACTGATATAGCTTCAGGGAGACCTGCTCTACCATCATCATCCTTTATTTTGGCTATTTTCCAATTTTTGACATTATTACTAGTTTATAAAGCAGTTTTTCCTGAATTCTGTTCAATAGCTCGGACCCAATAAAACTTATACGGAAATAATCAGCTGATATAGCTTCAGGGACAGTTGCTCTACCGTCAACATCCTTTAGTTTAGCTATTTTTCAATTTTTTACATTATTACTAGTTTATAAAGCAATTTTTCATGAATTCTGTTCAATAGCTTGGACCCAATAAAACCTATATGGAAATAATCAACTGATACAGCTTCAGGGAGACCAGCTCTACTGTCAACATCCTTTAGATTTTCTATTTTTTAATTTTTGACATTATTACTAGTTTATAAAGCAGTTTTTCCTGAATTCTGTTCAACAGCTCAGATCCAATAAAACTTATATGGAAATAATCAACTGATATAGCTTCAGGGACAGCTGCTCTACCATCAACATCCTTTATTTTGGCTATTTTTCAAATTTGGACATTATTACTAGTTTATAAAGCATTTTTCAATCAAAAATGCTCAATAGTTTGGACCCAATAAAACTTATATGGAAATAATCAACTGATAGAGCTTCAGGGAGAGCTGCTCTACCATCACCATCCTTTAGTTTAGCTATTTTTCAATTTTTTACATTTTATTCCTGGTTTATGAAGCATTTTTCAATCAAAAATGCTCAATAGCTCGGACCCGATAAAACTTATATGGATATAATCAACTGATATAGCTTCAGGGAGAGTTATGTTTTGTCAATACAGTGACTGCTTCAAAGTACGGCTGAACTGCCATGGACTTGATGACTGGGTGGGAATTAAATGGAAGGCCGCAAGTGTAGAACACACAATTCAGAAGGACTCCTTCAGCTGCGGGGTATTTGTACTGGAGGTGATTTCATTACATTATAAAATTGCAGTGCAGTACAGTATTAGTGTAAATGGCTTTTAAGTTATGATTGACATAGAAGTATTACAATGAAAATAACAACATGTTTCTGAATATTCAGATGGCCACTCAGGTGGTTAGTAGCTTTCCAAACTTACCCTGTTGTCTGATCGTGAATGCTACAAATTAAGACTTGTCCCGTCGTAGACTACAGTTTGCTGTGACAATTCTTCAGGCATCAGGTAGGGTTTTGAAAACTAACACTTCATAATTATGTTATTATTTTGTTGTTAATTCTTTCAACACAGTGAATTAACATGATATAATAATTGATGTTCATGTGTATACCATCAGTCTTCCACGTCAGCAGAGATTGCTCTGTATGTGCTTGCCATTATCCCCATGGAGATGCCAACACCGTGACCAAATGGGTTAGTGTTTCATGTCCATTAGAATTTGGCTTTGAAAATGTGTTTCCTAAGCATTTTAAGAAAATATATTCTTTAAGTTTTAACCTCTAATAATGTCTGTTCTTACAGTTTTTCTATTACTCATTCTGCAGATGAAATGCTCTGCTTGCCAGAGATGGTACCATACAAAGTGTATGCGGATGACTGAGAAAGCCTTCAACATGGTGAAAACACAGGATTGGAAAGGACCTCTCTGTCATACAAAAATGTTTGAATAATGGGAGGGCACATCCTTGAAGCAGTACAATAAGTTTGTATTAACGAAAGTAGCATTTTTTGATGGTCAAACACAATGAAAAAGAATAAAAACGTAGTAAACTGAAAAAAACAATAATGTTGATGGTAGGGCAGATGACACTGAACCTAAACCTTTTGGGTTAAGGGGTGAAAAATATACAGGGACATAGTTGTTGACAATATATGATAGAAAATGTATTAATAATCACTAACAATAATACAAATAAGAAATATTGTAAACAATAAAGGATGTTGACAGTAGAGCAACTGTCTCTGAAGCTGTATCAGTTGCTTATGTGTAATAAAACATTTATTGTGCCTGAGCAACTAAGCATTTTTTATGGAGAATTGCATTAAAAATGATAAAAAATACAAAATTGAAATAGAAAGACAATAGACAATCTAAAGGATGTTGATGGTAGAGCAGGTCTCCATGAAGCTATATCAGTTGATTATATCCATGTAAGTTTTATTGGGTCCGAGCTAGTAAACAGAATTCATGAAAAATTGCCCTTATGAACTAGTAATAATGTCCAAAATGGAAAAAATAGCCAAACCAAAGGATGTTGGTGGTAGAGCAGCTCTCCCTGAATCTACATCAGTTGATTATTTCCATATAAGTTTTATTGGGTCAGAGCTATTGAACAGAATCCATGAAAAATTGCTTTAGAAACTAGTAATAATGTCCAAAATGGAAAAATAGCCAAACTAAAGGATGTTGATGGTAGAGCAGCTCTCCCTGAATCTATATCAGTTCATTATATACATGTAAGTTTTATTGGGTCCGAGCTTTTGAACAGAATTCAGGAAATATTGCTTTATAAACTAGTAATAATGTAAAAAAATAGCCAAACTAAAGGATATTGATGTAGAGCTGGTCTCCCTGAAGCTATATCAGTTGATTATTTCCATATAGGTCTTATTGGGTCCGAGTTTCTGAACAGAATTCAGGAAAGATTGTTTTATAAACTAGTAATAATGTCCAAAATTAAAAAATAGCCAAACTAAAGAATGTTGATGGTAGAGCATTTTTCCCTGAAGCTATATCAGTGGATTATTTCCATATAGGTTTTATTGGGTCCGAGCTATTGAACAGAATTCATGAAAAATTACTTTATAAACTAATAATAATATCCAAAATTGAAAAATAGCCAAACTAAAGAATGTTGATGGTAGAGCAGCTCTCCCTGGAGATATATCTGTTGATTATTTCCATATAGGTTTTATTGGGTCCGAGCTATTGAACAGAATTCATGAAAAACTGCTTTAGAAACTAGTAATAATGTCCAAAATTAAAAAATAGATAATCTAAAGGATGTTGATGGTAGAGCAGGTCTCCCTGAATCTATATCAGTTGATTATTTCCATATAAGTTTTATTGGGTCTAAGCTATTGAACAGAATTAATGAAAAACTGCTTTAGAAACTAGTAATAATGTCCAAAATTAAAAAAAATAGACAATCTAAAGGATGTTGATAAGTTTTATTGGGTCCGAGCTATTGAGCATTTTTGATTGAAAAAATGCTCAATAGCTCGGACAGGGCCCAACAGGCAGGAAAACAATCCACCCACATTGCCAAGCATCAACCAAAGTGATACCCGCCAACCGCAACCACCCTGAATGAGGGCCGAGTATAGCCAGCAGAGTACAGGCCAATTGCACAAGTGCGCAACAGAGAGACAACAACAAGCCAGTGACTCCGCCCCCGAATGGCGTTGGAGGGAGGGCATCC